>CAKALG010043975.1:0-19130 GCA_916700815.1 Helicolenus hilgendorfi
TTTTTTGACGCCCGAGTTTGTCATTTTGGCCGCCACCATGTTGTTTTTTTGGAACCAGAAGTGACACGCGAGGGTGGAGTTAAGTACAACCAAGCGCTGACTAAGACATTTATAGTCAACCAAAAAGATTAGAATTAACTTTCATGAACTGAAAACACACTGTGAATGCCGTGGTAGCGACCTGTCAATCACAAATAGCCACGCCCTAAAGCATACCCTGCTTTATGGTCTACTTGACTCTAAATGGGACCATAATTTACTAAATGAACATCATGCTGTATTGAAGAAGACTTGAAACTAGCGATTGAGACCATAAACTCATGTTAACAATGTTTACTGAGGTAATAAATCAAGTGATAAGTAGGATCATTTTCTCATAGACTTCTATACAATCTGACTTCTTTTTGCAACCAGAGCAGTCGCCCCCTGCTGGCTATTAGAAAGAATGCAGGTTTAAGGCACTTCAGCATTGGCTTCACTTTTCAGACCCGGAAGTTGACGCTTGGCTTTTGACTATTTGTCTGAAAGATCAATATAATAGAATTCATCTACATCAGAATAAAATGACTCCTCAGCCATCGGCCAATCCTGAGCATTTCTCTGAGTCCTTGAGGCTGATAATGTTGAGTGAGTTCTTTATGGGTCACATACATACACACATACATGAAGTAACAGCAAAGCAGGAGATGTATTTTGAAGGACACCAGATAGATGCTTGCAGCTTCAGAGGAAGACACAAAAAGCAGAGAGCAGATTTATTCTTTTACATAATCAGTATAATGCCATCTCACTGTCTGCAGCAATCAGCACACCACTCCCATTTTCCCTCCCGCTAGTCCCTCCCTGTCTCTTCCTCTCTCTGTCAGCTATGTATGTTTAAAAGAAGAAGTCAATTATAGATCTGGGTTAATAGAATGGGTTCCCTGTGGGAGAGGTCGAGGGATGAGATCCTCTAATGAAACCTACATTTCATGCCCACAGCCCGCTATGGTATAGAACTCAGTGTGTGAATGTGTGTGTGTTTGTGCTTGTGTGTTTTTAGAGGCCGATATACTACGATATACAAGGAAATCACTGCTCAACAACTCAATTTTGAAGACATGACGGCCAACTCTATGATTAAGGATATTTTTATTTCCCTCTGGTCTTGATATTCATGACATTCCAAGATATATTTTCCAGATAAAAAAGTCACGTCAATTTTTATTTATACAGCCCAAAATCACAAATTTGCCTCATGGGGCTCTACCGTACAATCTGTAGAGCACACGACATCCTTGACCCAATATATGAACTCATAACAACGCTTGTTCTCATTTGCAGACATTGATTTTCTTTGTGTTCAGTTTATTGCACCTAGAACTGGAGCAGGATGGTATTGACTTCTTTCCCCCCGACAGACTCTATGTCAGCATGTGAGAGGAAGGTTACTCCCTGGACACACTATCACAGGGCCAACACACACAAACACACTCCCATCCACAGATACGGGCGTTTTATACTGTACAGTTCACCTGACCTGCCGAGGAAACCCACACAGACTGAGAGAGCCCTGTCAGGTTTCAGGTTCAAACACCTTCCTGTTGACACACTGGAAAATATATTTTACACCATACTTAATGCGTTGTTTTTCATTTTTATGGATAAACCTGTATGCATGTTCATTTCAAAGCTGATCTCAGTTTACATGTGACACTGCAGGTCCTTTTTTGCACACTTTAATGGGAATTTATTTTTCTTTTTATTAGTATTTTGGAGGTCTGTGCCACTAATTAAGACATTTGATTCCAGTTCCTGTGATTTCAGAGAAAGCCGGAGAACATTTTGCATCTTTTTAAATAGGGCTGTATCGGAAAAAATCGAATTTGGCGAATATTATGTTTTGTGATACTGTAGCGATTATCAAAAGCACTGTATTGATTTTTAATGAAGAGTTCATATGCAAAGATTAACTCTGTCAATAATGAATTTAATTTGCAAAGAGATGTGCCCTCTCAGTGTATGTGCACTCTCAAAGTCGTGCTATGACGTCGGATGTTACAGGAGGAACTGTGATAAATGCAGATCCCGCTGTTCAGATTGCATAAAAAAGTCAGATTTGATTCATACGGTGGTGTGTTCTTGATACTATGACAGTTTTCCTAAAATTACATTAAAAAGAATTGCAATATATCGCCTTGCTTACAGTATCGCATCATAATATATTATATATTGAATCGTAACCCCTGTATCATGATACGTATCATATCGCCAGATTCTTGCCAAATCAAGGAGTGTGTGTGTAATGTAGCATTTTGAACTTTTGAGCTCTAAACTGCTATGCGTAAAATTATTAAACCTTAATTTCCCATGCTGTTTCTCTTATCAAATTGCAGAACACATTAAGTGATTGTTTTTAATTAAACATGTGACTCTTGCAAAGTCAAAACAGTGGTGTCAAAATGACGAGTTCACCGTTGAAAATAGCGAATCGATGAGGTATCTCGCCCTAAAAGTCTTTTACTGCAAAGAAAAATTCCGTGTTTGCTGCAAGAACAAAGTTTTGATTGCAGTTGCACAGCAATTTTCAGGATCTGTTCATAAATGGAGGTGTATTAATGTCTCAAATGTATCTCTATACACACTTCGGGATAATGGCTGAGCTACAGCTGTCTCTTCGTATCACTCAATTTCTTTTTTCCCTTATGTGAAGATCCTATATGTACATCCTACAACTCTCTGCACGCTAAAACAACTGAAAATGTGATTCATCATAGGGCGTAATTACAGAATAAAACTTGCATATTCAGATACGAGGGTATGTAACAGTATGTGTGACCAGATGGTTAAAAACCACATGGTAACCTTTTGGAGAGGAGGGAGGGCTGGCAAAGCGATTAGCATATGGAGGAAGGGAAGGAGGAGAGGAGCTCCATTCAGGGTGTGAAGATGAAACCACCACCCTCAGCCCTCTTCTTCACTCCCTTACTCCCTCTGTTCTTATCACTCATTCATTGCTCTTGCGATGCCATTAATCCTCTTTTTCCAAGAGTGATTGCTATGCATATCTTCCTCAATCAACAATAAATCCTTTAAATAGTCTCTCACACAGAAACACTTGCACAGGAAGAATTACAAGCCCAGGGGTATAAACACAATGGCACCGCATTTGTTTTATTGATCAGGACAGAAAAGGCAGCTATAGCAGCCTCTGTTATATTACATTGTGCTTTGTTATCTATTGTGCAGCCTGTCAATGAATCAGAGTGGGTGGAAAGACTCTAGGATGTCATTTAAAAGAAGTGCCTGTTTGCTCGAAGCGTCTCGGTGTCTTTTTTTTGGGGGGCTTTTTAACAAAGAAACACTTTGAACAACTTTACAGGGTGCAATATGACGCTCGTTGTGGTTACATTTTTTGCATCTATTATTTAGTCTGCTGAAGTGCTTTGAGCGAAGGTTTTATGTACATCACACAGTATGAAGTGAACTCAGTAGACACTGGAACACTCATCGTTAGTTTTGAAATATTAATGCTGCATTCACATGGAATCAGGCAGACGGTAGACACAAACCGGATATCAGTTTAATGGACGAAAGCAGGACGGTAAATATAGGTGAGGCCGACAGAGAATACCGGCAAAGGTAACGGTAGACGGCATTGGCGTCCAAAGTTGAAATATTTAAACAGGAGAGACACCAACACACATGGACGTACTGAGGACAGATGCTGGACAGTGCTGGCAAGTTAGCCAGATGTATGGTGGACTGACACAGCTGGAAGCTCCGCTTGAAAGTCCGTCTGAGGACGACCCAAGGACATCAATTCCGATAGTTGTATTATCACTCTTTCCATCCACCACTATTGGTTTTGTGTTATCAGTCCTACTTGTGTTAGCTATTACAGCTGCTAGGCTATTAGTGTGGCTGCTATTATTGTAGGTTTTCTCTGTCTATCTGTCTATCCATCTATCTATCTATCTGTCTATCTGTCTATCCCTCCAGCTGGTCTCGGCAGATGGCCGCCCGCCCTTAGCCCGGTTCTGCTCCAGGTTTCTTCCCAGTAATCGGGGAGTTTGTCCTGGCCACAGCACGCTTGGTGGACTTTGTTGGGTCTCTAAACTATGGTGTACGGTCATAGACCTGCTCTATATACATATATAAAGCATCTTGAGATAACTTATGTTGTGATTTGACGCTATACAAAAATAAATTGATTTGATTTGATTTGACTTCAGAGACCAGGTCCAAAGCAAACTGGAGCACACAGATTTAAGGCAATCAACTTTATTAGAAGACTAATGTTTCGATGCTAACTGCATCCTATCATTGTGTCACTGTGCTATCTTGCTTATTGTTCCCTTTTTTCCAGCCTGTGCTGAATCACCTGAATTTACCTTTTTGACATCCTCCGCTATGGAATTTACAACTGGATGTTACATAGCTCCCTTGCGTTGTATAAGTTTGCAAGAAAATCTGCATTTTATATCTACATGCATTGCTAAAATAATTATAGAAAAATAGTAGACACAAAATAATTTGATTTAATATATTTTAATCTATCACCACATCACAACAGTGATGTCTTCAAGTAGCTTGTTTTGTTTTCTGGTTAACAGCCCAAAACCCAAAGATGTTCAGTTTGCTATCACAGACAGACAAAATCCCCAGCAAATTATCATAATTGAGAAGTTGTAAATAGGGAACAATTTAAAGTTTCACTAGAAAAATAACTAAAAATAAGACAAACAGCATTTTATTTGAGACATTGCAGGTTTATGATATGATTACTGTATACAGTAGATGACGATTGCCACTGTAGAAATGTCAGAAAGTCAGTAAGCACTAACTCGAGAAGAGTGAGTGGACTGAAGACAAAATCAATACGGAAAAAGAAAAATCGAAATACTTTTTTATGTGCGTGACTGTGAGCCGTGACGCTCTGTTGTTGTCTACTGTGAACCTGCTTGTCACAAAGCATCATGAATGACATGACAGGGTGTGTGTGTCTTTGTGTGTGTGTGGGGAGTTGACTGATTTGGTTGGCAGGGAAAATAATAGACAGCAGTGTGTTTAAACCAAAACAAAAGAAAAGCAGAAAACAGTCAAAACTGTGTGTGTGTGTGTGTGTGTGTGTGTGTGTGTGTGTGTGTAAGCACTGACTAATGGCTGCTCTGGCATCGTGTGCTGATGTTATGAACGGGCTTTCAGTTTGGACGCCCAGTAACACAACATATGCCGCGCAACACACTCATTTGTCCAAGCGCACCACGCCGTACCATCTGCTTTTAATTAGTGGGGTCTCAGTGAGTAAAATGAAGTGAAACAAACAACTGAAACTGTGTAAAAAGTTGGCAACATGCAGGCAGGAAAAAAGAAAATGTCAAGCGTACACAAACCGTTGTGTTAAATAATTAAAAAAAAGTCTATTACAGTTATGTTGCTAAATAATAGGGAGTATGTCACAGTTAGTTTTGGTCATGTGTCCCTGGCCTCGTCTATATCTTTATTGATCATGCTGTGTGACAGAACTGATTTACATTCAATGCTTTGGTTTCAAGGCTGATAGTTAGTCTTCCTCTGTGCAACACTGACAGTTTTACTAGCCATGCTAGCATCTTAGCTCTATGGCAACGCCCACCACTTTGGTTCCAGACTGAATGGATCAATATCTATTGGATGGATTGCCGTGAAATTTTGCGAAGACCTTTATGGTCCTCGGAAGATAAATCCTGTTGACTTTGGTGATCCCCTGCTTTTACCTCTAGCGCCACCATGAGGTTGACAGTTTTGGTAATAGTGTCATGTCTCAACAACCATTGGATGGGTGGCCATAACATTTGGTACGGACATTCATGTCCCCCTCAGGATGAAAAAGAACCTCTGATTTTGATGCTAGCGCCATCATCAGGTCAGAATTTTATCATTTTTATGACGAAATACCTGCAAAATGACGGGTGACATTCCCATCAGCCTCAACTCCTTTGTGTTTAATGCTAATTAGCATTTAGCTCAAAGCACAACTGTGCTCAATGGAGCTGCTAGCATGGCTGCAGATGTGAATGCATTGCTTTAGGTTTTAGTTTTTGCTAGTTTTACCTTAACTAATCCACACCACCTCCTCACTTTGTTACAATCCCACTGTTTGGAAACTTGAAACCATTACACATTTCTCTTAACTGCAGTAAAAATGGTGGTGGCGAGTTGTGGGGTCAAGGGTTACCTTGCACGGCAGCTGGATTCTCGCGATGTCACAAGATCACGCGAGAATCTCAGGATTACATATCACACGAAAATCCTTACGGTAGGCTTCAAGTAATGCGTTTTGTGTCCGGCGAGCCAGATCACACACACCAACTGTTGGTTCTAAACAACAATGGCTGCTCTTGAAGAGGTTAGCGTAAATGCTGCAATAGCATCAGTGCTATCAGAACTGGAGAGTATTTCTTCATTGACAGAAGAGCAAAGAACGGCACTGAAGGCTTTTCTCGATGGAAAAGACGTTTTTGCTCTTCTCCTGACAGAGTTTGATTGACAGATGGTTCATCCAATCACCTGCCAAGTATTTTTTTTTTTAAGTACCTGCTCTTTTCCAAACAGTTTCCAATGACCACCTCCACCATCTGGTGGGTCAGGTTAGGTCAAGGAGTCCCCAAGATAAATGTGAAGGTTCAGAAATACACTGCAAGAAATCTCCTTCTTATCAACTTATTTTTGCTTGTACTGTACCTGGAGTCCTTAAAGTTGCCTGCTTTAAAAACAAGTGAAATAATCTGCAGTTAAGTGAGAATATTTCTACTTTATTCCAATCAATTTGTTTATAATAATAGTTTTCCAAAATCAAGTTTAATCTTTCTTCATTCTACGGAAGCAATCTGCCTTCCTAATTTCTTGTTTTGAGCGACAGAAAAAGTTGCAACTGATTGAAGTGTTCCCTGCTACCTGCAAAATTGTTCACTTGTTTTGAAAAGTTGAGTTTTTGGGGATTTAATTATAGACAAAAATGACTTGGGAAGATGGAGACTTTTCAATGGTGATGATGAAGAGACAAGAAAGACATTTTTCAAATTTTGTCCCATGTGTTGGGAACCCATAGAGGACATTTGTCCACTTCTTAACACAGGCCTAATTCAAGGCTTTTCAATTTGTAAAACTTGTACTGTATAGTACAGTAAAATAGATTGACAGATGGATTGGTATCAAACTGTTTACTCTCTCTTTCTTCTAATTGAGGAGGCTGGAAATTTATGTATTTTTGTCCCTATTCACTATTTTCTTTCATCTTTTTGTTTTCTCATAAATCCTTGAATTTTCAACGTGGATTTATTTAATGATTTAGTGTTTGTAAAGACGCTGGCAGCCTCTCTCATCAGCCCTTCGTATCGCTCCCTGTCTACTGTTGCTCATCACTGGAGCTTCAGCAGCACAATGTTCCCTTATTCTTCAGAAGAACAAAAACGAGCAGGAGGTGGTCCCGTCCTTGAGAACCAGCAGAGAAACAAACACACGAGTGCAAACACATAGACAGCTATGCTAAGAAGCCCACACACCAACGCAAGAGCGATCAGAGGCAGCTGCATCATTCAGACTTAACAAGCACACGCACGCACTTCTGAAGACACCTCGGGGACGTCGGGTATAATTCAGGCACTGGCAGCCTAAATTAAACATCATTTTCCAGGACAGGTGTGCAGGAGAGGAAGAAATCAATCAGCACTTATATTCTGGTTCATGAGGTGAAAAGGACCGAACACACACATGTCAAAGAAATCTGTCACCAAAGACTTTAAAAAATGTTTACCTTGGCAGGAAGCATTTCTGTATTTGGTGTCGTCAAAGTAGCATCATTTGGAAATTCATATTAAACACTGTAGCTCCATGTTTGGTAACTTTAATGGATCCCCTTGGCAGAACTAAACGAAACTCCTACATTCAAGCATCCCCGCTTCACCGCACAACCTGGATCCCTCTCAAGTGGAGGATTGGATGTTGTCACCATACGTGGGTTCATGTTGCTGGTTTGTGTGTGTGTTTGTGAATAAGTAGTCCCACAGTGGCCATCAGTTACATGTCTTGAGTTAATATGTGTGTGTTTTAACCACTGAAGGTGCCCACTGAGCCGTGGTTGCAGGTGTCACACACATCAGACAGAAATAGCCTGTTTCTGCCCTAGTTCCGCCTTAGTTCTGAAAATTCATAAAAGAGGAATTGATACCTGGATTTCCTTTTTTTTTTTTTTTTTTTTCAAATTAAACCACGTAATTAACATCAAAATTAAAAAAAAAATGTAATTCACAATATGGTGAAAATACTGTACTGTACGACGCTAACTGTACACAGAAAAAGAGGCCTGGACTTGTGACTTTGAATGTAAAAGTACAGGATTTTGGGGGTCTATTAGCAGAAATGGAATATAGTATTCATAACCATGTTTTCATTAGTGTACAATCACCTAAAACTAGGGTTGTAGCGGTATGAGATTGTCCAGGTACGATAACCATCTCAGAAAATATCACGGTTTCTTGGTATACGGAATTATGCTATTATTTTCTTTATTAGTATTAGTAATAGTATTATCAGTAAGGCCCACAATGACCCTTAAAGGAATGAGAACAGAATTATAAACCTGATAAAAAGATAAGATAAGGTATTCCTTTATTAGTCCCGCAGTGGGGAAATTTGCAAAATAGCATATAGTATACCATTTACTGTACATGTTAGCAGCACTATAGTATGTAATGTAACTGCAAAGCACTGTAAATATAACTACTAAATTAAAAATGACATCAGCTGTGAGCTTTTAAAATAATGTCCTGTGATTATCAACAATCGACAGTCTGTCTGCACGACAGACTGCTCCTGTCCGTATCTTTAACACTCACACACACACTTATGTCAGTTTTTTTCAATACGGTGGATAAGCAAATGTACATGGTATGATAATCCTCAACTTGATACCAAGGTATACAACCCTACCTGAAACTAAGAACCGTTGTGTTTTCGTTAGCTTAGAATGAGCCCTTCATATCTACAGAGCGCTTCCTCTTCGCAGAGTCCGTCACGTTGCTCTGCCAAGTTTCTACAGTAGCCCAGAACGGACAATCCAAACACTGGCTGTAGAGACAGCCTTTCACGTTTTTAATGTTACCACCGTAGTTCTCCGACAGACTTGTGAAAATGCAGTAACGTGAGTAAGTAAGTAGGCTAAAGATCCTGAAAGGTCCTGAAAGATACCACGGCGTTACCACGGTTTTGCACTCAGCGGCTCACGTTACCACAGTCTTGGAAAGGGAGGAGTGACCAGAAGGGTATTCAGATGGTTGCAATCTGCAACCACACTGCTAGCTGCCACTAAATCCTACACACTGTCCCTTTAAAGAACAATCAACTAGGCCACACCGCATTGTGTGTGTGTGTGTTTGTGTGTGTGTGCGTGTGGTAGATTGATGTGAACTCTTGCCTACCCGCTGTATCTCTGTTAAAGTCCCATTGAATTTAAACAAGAACAAACTTCATGGAAGGCTGACTCCATACAGAGCTCTATTGAAAGCACACACACACACACACCCACACACAAACGCAGGTCATGCAAGTAGCTGCCTTTGTAGTCTTTCTAAACTGATGTAAACAAAGAAACTGTGATGAGACTTATCTTGGTGGGATTATAATACAGATAAAGACACAAGTTGAGGCGCAGGGCTGAATTATAAAATCTATAGAGGTATGTACTATATTTTGGTAAAAGATTTCCATGAATAAAACCCATTGGAGCACGGAAACCAATAGTTATGTCGGGCAGACATTCATTCACTATTTTTTTAGATGCACAGATGGCAAACAGACAACGTGTGTGTACAGCAGATCAACAAATGTTTGACGAAAATACTTGACGAAATTTTCACTGCTTTACTCTGAATGATGCTCCCTTCAGTCTACTGCGCTAAGGAGGAAAAAGTGACTGAATATAGATTTTGTTGATTAATATTCTTACTAACGTACTTACTAACTTACTTAATTACGTTCTCTCCTGCCTCCCAGGACCCGAGGGCAAAGCACAAGTTTAAGATCCACACCTACTCCAGCCCGACCTTCTGCGACCACTGTGGCTCTCTGCTCTACGGCCTCTTACACCAGGGCATGAGATGTGACCGTATGTACTCTGCACAACACACACATCCACTCAAACTCTTTTGGATTGATCATGTAGCACACACACACACACTGTTTCATTTTATATTCCATATAGCTTTTTTCACATTTTCAAAAAATTTAAAAATATACTCCACTTTGAAATGCTACTGTTCCCGCATACTTTCAGCTACAGACACCGTTTAAACTTTAAACGGGTTACAAGAATGTGAACTATTAAACTTATATTCAGATTTTTTTTATATGTTTTACAGTTTTTGAATGATCACAGCTTAAGTTTAAGCTGTTTTCAGACTTTTTCTGAGTTTATAATGGGACGGAATGTTCAGAGCTAGACTGAGTGACATCAGAACTAGAGTGTAAAGGACCTTAAAAATCTTCTGTAACTTCTCCGAACAAATTGCTTCTACACCAACAATTTTAGCTCTTTATACATAAAATGTAGGTAAAATTGTAGGGAAATTTATGCTGATCGCAGTCATGTAACTATGGAATCAAATGGACTTACACATTTGGCTATAAGATCCCCAAAGTTAGAGTAACTCCAACAAACCACTCCATAGAAAGTAATGTTAAATCAGATGAGAGATGTCGGACGGAAAGCAGACAAAGGCACTTTTTTAACCTGCTCCCATCATCACATTTTTGACTCTACACACATAAAAACGACAACATTGCATTCGGCAGAGTCTCTTCTCTCTGATGATAATAATATTTTAGCGATTGGACTCACGGTTTTTGACTAGGAAGCAGAGATTTGACCGGTAGATTTGTACAAAATTAACTGTCTGTCAGTTTAGATGTTGGCAGCCCCTCCCCTCTGCACTCCTGATTTTGCCCCAATCACCATGGCAACCAGTGACACACACACACACACACACACACACACACACACACACACACACACACGCACACACACACACTGTGCTTATGCCTGTGTGTGTGTATGTGTTTGGCCTATAAATCTCAAATACTGTTGCTACTACTATGACTACAACTACTGATGCTGCTACTGCTACTACTGCTACTACTACTACTGCTACTACTACTACTAGTAATCTACTGACTTGTAGTTTTAAAGGTTTACTGTCTCTCTGTCTCTCTCTGTGTTTAGCAATGCAGTCCATCTGTCTAATATTCATATAAAACATTTCTTCTTTCCGCCTATTCAGGAAATTCACTTCAAATTTACAATACTTTTGACAGTATTACAGTTTAGCTTCCAGCTTGCAATGTATTTCAGCTCTTAAGTTCTTTAGGTAATGCAGTTCAGCTTCCAACTCTGCCAGTTGTACAGTTCAACTTTTTGGTTTTTCAGCAGTGCAATGCATTTGGTCTTAAATATTTTTCAGGCATGTCATTTCACACATTTTCTGCATTTTCAGCAATGCTTTATTGCTAATGCTAATTTCAGCTGTCAGCATCCCCACGCATTTTCAGCAGGAAATGCATTTTCTAGTTATACATTCTACTATTCAAATACTGCTATGTTTTGAAACTAATACAATATTATGCACGCACATCCGTGTAAAGAAATACTCTTATGTTCATAACATTACAAATACATCTATGTGTGTGTGTGTGCGTGTATTTTCCAGACTGTATGATGAACATCCATAAGCGATGTGTTGCCAACGTGCCGAGCCTGTGTGGGACAGATCACACCGAGAGGAGAGGTCGCCTCCAGATCACCGCTGAGGTCAAGACTAACGTACTCACTGTTACCAGTAAGTCAATTTCACAAACACCCACACACACACACACGCACACTCATACAGTCATCTGCTCCAAAGACAAAATACCAGTCACCTGTCTCCCTCTACTGGTAGACCTGCAGAGGTGAAGGATAGATGCAACAGAGGTTAAATATGAGATCAGACTCGTAATAAACCATTTGTTTATTCTGTGTCCATTACCGTTTTTTATTCCGGTAAACTGATGCAGAAAGAATTTCTACAATTTCATCAAGATGCCAAACATACACTGTGATTACAAGTGAGTGTATTGTGTCAATACATAAATCAAACTTAATAGAAACTAAAATTAGTTTGATAGTAAGTCAACACAAATTAAAGTGTTCATGAACATCATTCAACATTCTTGATTCATTTTATAAGAAGTGTGTAATCTAGCGATGTCTTTTCCCAGTCCAACACACGTTGTAGCACAGACACAAGTGTAATGTGACTCGACTGATGTTCAACTGGTGCCAACACCAGAGAGGTTAACTTAGCTTCGACCCCAACCAAGAAAATCTTACTGACTCCGGCCCTGAAGACCAAAGCTACGGTCTCCCCCGCGGCCAACACTGTTTTTGCAAGACGGGCTTCACTAGATATAACTTTACGGTTTTGGTGCTCCCGTGTAGTTTGTGTTGGAGTCTTGTCTGAACAGCGTAGCCATCAGCGAGCGAGCATGGAACACCGACCCGCAATGATTTACACGTGTAAGAAGTTACAAACGGTTCCTTTTAAAAGTAGTCTTGCCTCTTTCCTGGAAAGGATTTCCTGACCTGCCTCGTGTTTTATTTAACTGATAAATGGTAGAGAAAACGGTGTCACCACCTACTTTCTAGTTTACTTGTTGTGCTTTGTTGCGCCTGCAGGTGACAGCAGAGGTTTCCATTAACTTTACTCTGCACCTGTCAACTCATTTACAGCTGTGCCTCAAACTGACACACAACATCAGACTTTCTTGATGTAGAATTAACTTTTGGTAGAAATGAGTCTCTGGAATAAATCAAATCTGTGCTTTGGTGCTAAATGAGTTGATTTCACATAAATACCATGGCTGTTGTAGAGTAACTCACACTAACAAAAGCTTCAAAAGTGTGCTATATAATGTGCACATACACAGTTAATCTCATATCCCAAATCTGACTACATTTTAATGTCGTCTACATAAATCTGCTCCAACTTCAGCTGGGCCACCATTCATCCCCAAGTACTGACTCAATGATGATAAATGTTTAACCGGGAAATGGATGGATGGATAACCCTTGAATTTGCCAATGTTTAGATGATTTATTTTTGCCCATGTTACTTAACCACTGAAAAGTAATTACTAACTAAATGTAACTAACTTTGAAGCGGATCTAAAAAGGTAAAAAACAAGTTCTTCTTGTTGAAAGGAAGAAAAATTGATTTTCAGTTCTGCTGTGAAAGAAAGAAACGATTGATTCCTCTGTGATCGCACAGCATATATAATCAATACACGGTGAAAAACATTAACAAAAGCTCCACTAAACTACCACTAAAACAACTTTTTTGAATGTCCTGAAAAGAGACGATACACACAGTACATTGGATGTACTCATTTCTGCATGTAAAAGCATTTTCCCTTCACGGTGTTTCGTTGGGTTTCATCCCTCTCTCCTACTCTCTCTTCCTGGTTCCCACGCTCGTGGACTGATCATTAGCTGGGATTTACTGTGGGAAATGATAAGAGAGCAGACTGATCACACAGAGACTGCTAGGACAGCAGTAAATGCTAAACCTCACAACTGCTGCAGAAAAGAATAAAATAGAGCTGAGTGGTAGAAAACTGTCAAGGAAAATGTATTTAATATAGTTTAGTCGCATCTGTCAATCAGTCCTAGAGTGCAATAACATTATTGTCTACCCTGCAATGATTGTATCTTCAACACTTGTACACTAACTTTTTTCATTTTTGTGCAGAAAAATGTTGTGTTATATTCTTGATTTCAGCCAAAATGCTCCTCATTTTCCTTGTGGTGATAGTTTACAGACAATAATATAGGAGGTGTAGTACTCATTTCTGTCCACAGGGGTCAGTGTGGAGCCACCAGTAGCTTACTCCCTCATTGCAGTGAGGTGGAGAAAAAAAAAAAAACACCACCACCACCACAGAGAATGAATTGTAGAAGCACTAAGAATTATTCTACAGCTTAACGTAGCAGGAGCTGGTGGAAATGGCTGCCTCACTGAGAAATGCATTTGTGCTCTAGACTAGCTGCGGATTTAATCAAAGCAATTGACATGGGTGTAAAATGACACTTTATTGATCACTTTTAAGTCACCTCCCTCCCCTTTTCCACTGGGAGACGAGAGCTCGGGGGTCAGTGGCAGAACGCTGCCCGTGGAGATGGAGGATCAGCACTAGCTCAAGGACACTCCAGCAGGGAGATATGCAGTGGGACGTGGGATTTGGGCCTTGAAAGGTGCCCCCTTCCTTTGGCACTGCACATGCTGCCTAATTGCCTTATAGCTGTTCTGAAATGGAGGGTTGAAAAAAGCCAGTCGGGCATAGAGAAGGGTGAGAAGCGATAATTGTTTAAATACGGGGATAATGGCGCACATTTCCAGACGTTGCAGTCGGTTGTTCTCATGAAAAGTAGGGATGCACCGGTCCAATTTTTTCAGTCCTGATATACCGATAGCGATAACTCGGCTTTGGGTATCGGCCGATACCGAGTACCGATCCGATATACCATTGTCTAATTAATAAAGCTGTATGTCTCACTTTGTGGAAGTGACTGGGATCATTCTTTTATGTGTAATGGACACATCAGGCTTGACTTAAACATTGTTTTCCTAACTTTGTGAAACAAAATGTAACAAATAAATACATAGATATGAATTTACTGAATTGTTTGTTATTAAAATGATAAATCTGCAACTTGGTCAAATCTTGAAATTGAACAGGAATTACATTTAAAGTGTAAACTTTTTTTTTAATGCAGCAACAAAATGGTCAAAACTTCTACAGGAGTTATATTTCCAGTATATAATGTGTATAGTTTATAAACACAGAATTGAATTTAATAGATTGGCCCCGCTGTCGCCGATACCCGATCCAGCTGTTTGAGTCAGTATCGGCCCGATATCCGATCCGGTAGCGGTAGCGGTGCATCCCTAATGAAAAGTGACAGAAATAGTTGTGTGAAGAATGAGAGAACAGAGCTGGAAAGAGAAGTTCAAACCCTGCTTTCTTTCTCTCCTCAACACAGCTGGACAATCGTTGTGAAGTCATGAATGTTGGATTTTTTACTCTGGAAAGTTGCAAAGACACCAGTAGTGACTCTGTGCGTTGACTCCAAAGGAAAGTTTAAAACATAAAGCTTCCAAAAGGACCTTAAGAATGAACAGTTTCATTAGTTTTATGCACATAGAGGTCCATAAGTGAAACATTTGCTGCCTCTTGGTGTCTTGGTGACTTGATATTTTCTGGAATACACTTAACCTGGCATTCATGCCAACACCACAGAGACCTTTATACTATACTGTACTAAGCTTTTTGTTGGTTTGAAGGACACTGCTCTCACACCAGAGCTTTGGAACGGGACTTTTATTCAAAGTGAGCAGGTAACGTCAGAGCAGTGGACTCATACAATTTTATTCAAGTCTTAAAGTCAGGCTCCGAGAAGTGTGCTTTACCGGTGAGTCATTATAAAGCTTTTGATCCTAACAGGGATTTTTGATTTTTGACTTTCCATCCTTCAAATTAGATAATCAAATGATTCAAGATCAGCTGGTAGCCAGTAAGTGCCACACCATCATACAGCACGGTAGCATCAGTCTATAGCCGAGCCAGGATTTTGTTATGGTTTAATACATTTCCTCCGACTAAAAGCTGAACACAAGCTTCACACTGTTCCTCCAACCTGCTCTTGTTTATCCAAAATGTCCATGAATAGGCAGGAAAAGCCTACAATGGAATCACTTAAAGGGGAAATATCATGTAAAACTCACTTACCTACCAATCCACAAACGGTGAAATAAGACGATCCAGTCAGTTTTTTGTGGGTTGCCTACTGTAGATCAGAAAACATGTGATTCAACAATCCCTGAATGGCTTGGTTTTGGCTACCCTTCCTATGTCACATGCAGGAATACATATATATCGAACTACATTTGCAAAGGTGCACCACATTTTTGCAAGTCAATCAGATCAGACTGAGTTTTTTTGAGATGACGTTTAAAGAGACAGGCGCTAAAATGGAGTGTTTCAAACAGAGGGTGAATACAGGTGAAAAATAATGTGTTTTTTTGAATAGTGAAATGTGTAAACATGTTCTAGTAGAGACCTAAAATACAACCTGAAAATCCTCTTTAATGACTGAATCATGTTGTAGAAATGAACAATAGATGTTGCACCTGTCACGTATCAGTGCCTTAGATGAGTTGGTGTGTTAACTGAATGCAGATTGTCTCCTCATTGGATTGGGATCACACTCGGCTTATTTTCTCAGGTGTGAACCACAGAGGGGAAAGTCGATCTGTTTCAGACTTCGGTTAGTCACGTTGACAACTAAACGGAGCCAAAACAAATTCACTCCCGGTCCCTGAAGTAGCAGTCCTGATGGACCTAAATTAATCTCTCTGGTGTTGGCCCCAGTTAGCAACACTTGTAGGAATATAGCCGCTAAAATGAACATCAAGTCAACAGCTGTCTATTTAGAGCCATTAAACTCATTTTGGGGTTGTTTGCTTTAGTTAATACAGATGTTTATCTCACACGGGGAAATCTATTAATATAACTTTTCATTGACCTCGATGCAAAACGTCATCAAGTCATCGAGAGATGTGAAGGAGAATTCATAAGGATTAGGAAAAGACTCCAACTGCACTATGCAATGGCAGATTTTTTGTTTTTATTATTATTATTATTTGATTATAAGAGATACAAGATTCCTTTATTGTTACACCACAATATACAGGTATAAGAGAGTAAGATTCTTATGTTTTGGCTCCTTGACATAGCAGCATAATAGCAATGGAAATTAACAGTAAATCAAAAGGTAATAATAATAATAATATAATAATATAAATGTGCATATAGTGTGCAAATACACTGATCAGCCATAACATTAAGGCCACTGACAAGTGATGTGAATAACACTGATTATCTTGTTACAATGGCACATGGCAGTGGGGGGGATATATTAGGCAGCAAGAGAACATTTTGAACTTTGTGTTGGAAGCAGAGGAAATGGGCCAGCGTAAGGATGTGAGCAACTTTGACAAGGGCCAAATAGTGCTGGCTAGACGACTGGGTCAGAGCATCTCCAAAACTACAGCTCTTGTGGGATGTTCCCGGTCTGCAGTGGTCAGGACACACTCCTACCAAAAGTGGTTGAAGGAAGGAAAACCAGTGAACCGGCGACCCTGTCAGACCCGAGGCTCATTGATGCACGTGGGGAGCGAAGGCTGGCCCGTGTTGTCCGATCCAATAGAAGAGCTACTGGAGCTCAAATTGCTGAAAAAGTTGATGCTGGTTCCGATAGAAAGGTGTCAGAACACACAGTGCATTGAAGTGTGTTGCGTATGGGGCTGCGTAGCCGCAGACCGGTCAGGGTGCCCATGCTGTCCTAATGTTATGGCTGATCGACGTATGTGTGTATGTAGATATATACGTATATGTATTTGCAAATTATAACCCGTAGAAAATGAGTACAGTGACGAACATGATGCTCTACAATTCAATTAAGGATTCCTGTCCAAAATAGAATCATACCTCCTAACAAGGATGTTTTCAATTCATTCATAATGTACAATTAAACAGGGATGGATGGTGGATGTTATTGATGGCCGAATGGTGCATCGCTTTAAATGTTGCTACCGCGAGGCATTTTGGGACGCCGTTATCTCCTTTCATTTCATAAAGGATGGTTCAGTGTACCTCTATTCTAAAGGAGATAAGAAAGGAAGCACTGAAGCACCTTTCCTTAGCATTCGGAAAGGGCTGCCACTTAATACCTCCAGGTCATTTCACTCAGTTAGGAACCTTCCTGAGCAAAATAAAGAGTATTCAAACTGCAGCCTTATAGACTCTTTCTCAAAAGCCAAACTGAACATATATACATGAAATTACCTGGAAAAGCTTCACTGATTTTGCAGCAGGTATAACAGCAGGTTGGACAGAACACAAGACACCTACTAAGACTCTGACGAGGCTGCTTCACATGGGAAAAGGTGCACTGCCAACGCCCACGCTGCTGTGCACATATACAGTATTCTGCTGTTACTGCACTCTCATCTCCACTCGCCCTCCCTGTAGACTCAAATGCACGCGTTATCTCTCTCTCACACACACACACACATCCATACGCATACCCATACATGCTCTTTGCAATTAGCACATGCTGTATGAAAGCAAGAATGCACACACAGTCGCATGCACATTACACACCTGTGCATGCACAAGCAGATCCATTCCCTCACTCACAAACACAAAAACACATACCCGCCCTCCTCTGTTTCCCGTAAGTGTCCTAAGAGACCGTTTGGCATGCTACCGTCTTTATAGCTCACCTCAACCAGCATTTGATGGTCACTTTAACAGGCATCATCTAATATTTATTGACCTGCTCCGCTGAAGGTTTTAATGCTGGCCGTTGGGTCTGTGCTGTGGTTAACCTCCCGGAGCTTAGCGTAGCGTAGCGCTTATAACAGCATGAAAACCTCATTTCTCTTGGCGTCTTGAGGTTTTTCTCACGCTGCGAGCTCGCTGGGAAACTCTCCATTCAATCATGGTTTTGAAAGGATGCCGCATGTTTCCCCCCGCAGCTCTGAGAGCTTTGCATTTCAATTGTTAATTTAAAAATAACATTTTGACTTTTATTGCAAAAAGGATGCTTCACTTTTCTTTTCAGTAGTCGCTGAGGAACGGCTTTTTGACCCATGTTTTAACATCATGTTAGGCGGAGACTTTCAGGTTGAACTCAATGTGTGCACTTAATTTGTGTCGAGGAATGACTCGATTAACAGATAAAGTAATTTTTCATGCAAAAATGGCAGAAAATTACGTTTTCAGCCTCTCAAATATGGAGATTTCCTGCTTTTCTCTGTTTAATATAATGTTAAACTGAATATCTTTGGGTTTTGGACTGACAAAACAAAACATTTAAAGAGATCACCTTGGATTTTAAGAAGGGGAATGGACATGTTTGACTATTTATTGACATTTTATAGACCAAACAGTGAATCGATTTATAAAAAATAATCTCGATAATGAAAAAATAATCATTAGTTGCGGCCCTAGTC
>CAKALG010043975.1:19850-30068 GCA_916700815.1 Helicolenus hilgendorfi
TTTTTCTCACGCTGCGAGCTCGCTGGGAAACTCTCCATTCAATCATGGTTTTGAAAGGATGCCGCATGTTTCCCCCCGCAGCTCTGAGAGCTTTGCATCTCAATTGTTAATTTAAAAATAACATTTTGACTTTTATTGCAAAAAGGGTGCTTCAGTTTTTTTTTCAGTAGTCGCTGAGGAACGGCTTTTTGACCCATGTTTTAACATCATGTTAGGCGGAGACTTTCAGGTTGAACTCAATGTGTGCACTTAATTTGTGTCGAGGAATGACTCGATTAACAGATAAAGTAATTTTTCATGCAAAAATGGCAGAAAATTACGTTTTCAGCCTCTCAAATATGGAGATTTCCTGCTTTTCTCTGTTTAATATAATGTTAAACTGAATATCTTTGGGTTTTGGACTGACAAAACAAAACATTTAAAGAGATCACCTTGGATTTTAAGAAGGGGAATGGACATGTTTGACTATTTATTGACATTTTATAGACCAAACAGTGAATCGATTTATAAAAAATAATCTCGATAATGAAAAAATAATCATTAGTTGCGGCCCTAGTCACCTCCTTTCTCCTCTATTTCAAGCGGCCCCTCTTTGTCATCATCATAAAGTCCACCTGCAGTCTCACTACTGTAACACTTAAACTGTTTTTTATTTGCTTTTTGCCCGTCAGACTACCTGAGAAGATGCATTAAAACATTTAAGTGCAGTAAAGTGCAACACAACGTACCCAAACTCTAATATCACAAATTATTTTCAACCAAAAAAAGGAACTAAATAAAAAAAAAAGGGATCCCAAAACAGACAGAATTGATTTGAAATAGACCTGAAATAGACCGAAGTAGGATGATTAGACTGGATTCAGAATGGTGTCAGACCCAAATAGAGAGAGAACGAACCAACACTGGCAGCAGCGCAGGATCAGAGCTAATACACAGTCTGCTTCAGTATTAGACATACTGAGGCCTTAGCACTACCCGAATAGACTCACAAAAATGTGGACACAGCCCAATTCGGGTCCTGGATCAGATCTCCGTGAGGACCTCGAGACACGGGCTACAGTCGGTAAGTCAAAAAATGACTGGTTTACCATATACAATGTGCGCTTCCATTGTTGTACGACGTCAGACGGAGAACTGCTTCTTTGTGATAGATGGATTTGCCTCCGAGTTTACGAGTAGGAACCGAGTGGTGTACCATTGTACTTTTTCTAGTAGGAGGTCGGAAGTTTTTGAGTTCCGAGTTGTCTGGAACGCAGCACTAGCGTAACTGACCCGGTAAATTGAGATATCAAGAGACATAGTTTTAGGTTTCTTGTTTCCGCATTTGTAGATGGATCTTTGGGCACAAGGCAGTGTTCTTAAAAGGTCATAAATTAGTAATGTCACCTCTCTGGCGGGGGAGAGGCCTGAGCTGGTGTGTGAAGTTGAGAAGCCCCAACTTGAACCAGTGAGTTGGTCTCCTCTACAGTATGAACAGCACTGGCTTATGAATCAAACTCCTGAGGCCTGTACTACGAAGCAGGATTAGGGGTTAGCGAGGTGACTTCAGGGTTAACCCTTCAGGGTTTTCCCATCACCTTCACTTCTTTGTTACCAGGGTAGCCGATCAACTCTTATGAAAGCACCGCCTACTGACCAATCAAAGCTTGTTACGCGGATCGTATGACAATATTACATTGTCTAATATTATAGCTCGCTCTTCCTTTGTAAAATGTGCCGCGATGCCTGTCTATCTGCAGACTTGTCCATGTTTTTGATTGGTCAAATGCTGCAAACCCCGCCCCTTTATTTGAACGCGCTCATAGCCAGACTGAGGAATCCCGGGGGTTGACTTACCGAGTTGATAACCACCGTCGTCGGACCGTCTAGGGTTAGTTGGACCAGATAACGAGAAGATACCCTGGGTATGTTGAACTCGCTTCGTACTACAGGCCTCTACTCAGGAGTTGTCCAGTCGCCCTCTCGTTTCAGTATTCAAAAAAGAAGAAAGATCGGAAACTAAAATGTTTCTATTTTTTACATGATGTGACTATTTACAGTCTACACGCAACATCACACATCCTACCGTAGCTTATCATGACGTCTTTTTACACAGAACACAATTATTGAGCTATGTCAGCTAAGTACTTTGTGCAGTGTGTGTGTTTGTTTATATAGGGGGGTGGGAAAGGTTCTTGTGTGTGTGTGTGTGTGTGTTCTTGAGTGCTTCCCTAGCGAGCTGCCTGAGACACAGCAGCACCAGCCCTGCTTCTGGTAATTGGATGTGACCTCACAACTTGACCAGCAACAATAATTGTGCACACACACTCCACAATCGCAGGGGATGTTACGCCACTGGAATACAATTACAGCCCAATAACAGAGGGCCACAAAAGAAAGGATTAGTGTTGGAACTGGCAACCTTCATGTGTCTACATGGTCATTACAGACAGATCTGGCAACCTCAAGGCTTTAACCCCCCAACACAACTCTAGGGGGTCGGGTGTGTGTGTGTGTGTGTGTGTTTTCCGTTGCCTCAAGTTTACCATGCCTAATTTAATTAGTTGGTTTCGACAGGAAGCACTCTCCAAATTCACACACTTGGCTTGAAATTAACACCTGCCAATCTGCTGAATATGGGTTAAATTATTTCTGATGACATGATATGATATGATGATAATTATGTCACTGGCGGGTTCTGAATAAAATTCTAATATTTATATACAAGTGAGTGGTGATTAATCATCATTTTACTCCTCTTGTAGCTTATAAGGAAAATGTCTCATCAAATGGAGAGGACAGTTCGTACTAGCTTCTCCAATATTGTTGTCCACGAGGTTCAGAGTAGGACGTTTGGAAATACAGCACTGTAGATATGAAGCCCTTAAAGATTCAAGAAAATAAAAGTAAAAGTGTAATGATATATTGATATATGATTCTTTCACTTAAGTGCTTAATAAAGTTGCATTTTAATTACATTTTGGGTACTTTTGCATGCAACAATACTATACTATTTTAAGGTCAAATCAATAAATGCTTCTCTCTGCTCGTCTTCCTTGTGTTTCTGTTCATCTCAGTTTACCGGTCAAATGTAAAGATTTAATATTGTGTCTTTTATTTTTCCTAATGGACATTTTTTTAATAAGCAACCATAGACTGTGTAAAATATGGACGTAATCTCTGTGACGTCACCCAAAGGTTTCTGAGGAGCAAAAATTAAGCTCAAAGTGGGTGGCTCCCGGCGATTCAGTTCGGCAGTGACGTCTCCAGCTAATCCAAAAATGGGCAAACTGTTTCCAATGTGTAACTGATGCATAAGTGAAATCAAATGGACTGATATCTCTTTTTTTTCTTTATTCCAATTTCCTCTCTTTTCCCATCTCCTTCCCTCTTTCTTTCCTTCTTTCTCCATCTCTCTCCTCCCAGTCAAAGAGGGCAGGAATCTGGTTCCTATGGACCCCAACGGTCTGTCAGACCCCTACGTGAAGCTTAAGCTGATCCCAGATCCCCGCAGCGAGAGTAAACAGAAGACCAAGACCATAAAGTGCTGCCTCAACCCCACCTGGAATGAGACCTTTAAATTGTAAGGCTTTATTACACCATGTCGGCCGGTCACCGGGTCACTTTGATTTGATTTATCTTTCTGTCTGTCTCTCCCTCTCCTCTGCTCTCCTTCCTACAATCTCCGTTTCTTCTCTTCCATCTCTCATCACATTATGCTTGTCTATTCCAAGCATGTGTAACCGCTGGCGCTCAGATAAAAAACATCTGGCTCCTTATATTCATAAAACCTTGCTTTTGGGGTCGTTTCCTGAAGTTACATTCTTAATCAGCTGCATCACAGATTGCGTGGAGGGAGACTGACATTTGCATTTTCAGGCATCTGGGTGCAGATGTTCACTTTGAAAGGCATTTTTTTTGCACCTATCTAACAAATCCAAAAAGTGATGATGGAGCTACAGTAATGTAACACACAGGCTAGACTTACAGACAGCTCCTACTGTATTTCTTGTATTTGTAAAATGAGGTGAATCTGGTCACCAGAGGAAGAGGACACTAATTGTTATGGTAGGAACGATAAATCCAAGACTGCTCTCATGTGGCTTTAAAAAGTAACAACTTAAAGGGAAAGGGTCAAAATATGAATGAAACCCCTACAGGTATCACTCTCAGTCATCACCCAACTGTTGATTGTCCCCGTTTCTCTCCTCAGCCACCTGAAGGAGTACGATAAGGACCGCCGTCTGTCGGTGGAGGTGTGGGACTGGGACCTGACCAGCCGCAACGACTTCATGGGATCGCTGTCCTTCGGCATCTCGGAGCTCCAGAAACTAGGAGTGGATGGATGGTGAGATGAAAGGATGGATGGATGGATGGATGGATGGATGGATGGATGCAGGAGGGGGTGGAGAGAGAGACGTGAGGCAGAGAAACAGCACAGGTAGAGGAGGAGGGAGAGTGAAGGTGACCTTGTTCATTACTGCACTGTTGGAGAAATACTTTAGTTCTTCTTTTTTATTCTGGTGATACTCGGTGCCAAAGCATCTCTACCCGGTCTCTTTATCTCTGCTTCTTTATCTCCCCAGCACCCACCCTCCCTCCCTCTCTCTCTCTCTCTCTCTCTAGCTCAGTCTCTGTATCTCTCTATCTTCCTCTCATTTTGCTGACGCTGCCCTGTCAGGGTTTTTAATGAGATGCCAGCGTTTGAGGTGGAATGGTGGAGGTGGAGAGATGCCAGTAACAGCCTGATATTCAGAGCAAAGAGAACCCGGGCGAGTGTTTTCCGTCTATGTGACGCTCCAAAGCCTCACACCTGCAGGAGGAACAGAGGGAGAGTGACACATGAACACAACAGCTGAAGATAAACCTCTATGTGTTTTCTATGTTACTGCCCTCTATAGGTAGAGGTATGTGACATAATCTGACTTTGCCGTTGTGATTTTATATGAAGTTAATTGTTGTCAGATAAGGTGAAGTTGCACAAACTGAGTAACTTCATCACTGTCCAAACACAATATGATCATTCATCTTAACAGCCAGCAGTAGATTTAATCATTAGCTAAAAAAAAAACACCACCTGTTGACAGTGTTTGATCGCCGTTCATTCCCCTAGATGTTTCCACTGTGCTAAGACGTCTGAACCAATATTCATCTTTAAAGTGTCTATAATCAATATTTTTGCTTTAATAATGAATCACATGGCTAGTTATATATATTATATTTGAGCCGTATTCATATTTGTTACTCTGCTCGTCCTGGACAACAAGATAATTTCCTCTCCACAGCCCTGTGTTTAAAGGAAGAGAAAAGTACACCAAATTTCAGACACCAAATTTTACATTTGAAATAGTTCTGGCCCCAAACGAAGAAGAACTAAATGATTCAAACTTCCATTTAGTTGATGTCCCCACCGTGTTGCATGATGGGAGAAGTGATCATTATTGAACCACAGCTGTGCAATTGGGCAATGAATATTTTGGGAACCCATTTTTTTCTTTGGGCCCTCTGCAGTCCACTCAGTGGTTGTATTGAAGATGTTCAAACTGTGATTTGTTTGTAGTATGTCCAGTTGATATTCCAATTGTACTAACCCTAGACTGACAATCTTCAAATTTTGAAGTTTGAAGAAGAGCTTTGCTAAAGCAACATGTCTGTTGCGTGTAATTCCAGCTTGTTACAGGCTGCATTATTGTACACTTGACACTGAAACAGGAACCTTGCTATTTTTGCAAACCCTTCATTTACAAACTATTCTATTTGTAAAGAGGACTTTTTATAACTTAAAAGCATGAACGACTAATAAAAGTATAGAGTTGTCATCTAAGCCAAACCAAATCAAGCTTTTGTGGCAGGGGACTCCAAACTTTTGAACAGCAGAGTATGTCATCTGGACCTATACCCCGTGTCCGAGAACCTTTTCACGAAATTACCCAAAGTGCATTTGGGCGTTTAGGGCACACTTGACAGTTCATGAAAGTAAAGCCTTAAGAACTGAAAAATGTTGCAGAAAATTAGATTTAGTAATAACTATAATAATGTTAGGAGTAAAAGGAGTTGGGGATATCAGCTGTAACCTCTTGAAGTACAGATCTGAACTCATGGCTGTCTAAAGCAGTCATTCCCGAAGACTGGGTCGGGACCCACAAGTGGGTCGCAAGAGATTTAGTTTAGGGTCGCCAAATAAATTTGCTGAATTTCCTCCATATTCTATTTAACATTAATATCTGCAGTACAGCTTTGAGCCACATGAGGGAGGCTGAATGTTCATATAGTTCTGATAATTATAGCTTACTTATAACATTGGATCTAATGTACATTCGTACATTCTGTTTGTTTTACTGACGAGAGGGAAAAAAAACGAGAGCCTGCTAACTCCGCCTAAATGCATTTATTTGGTCTCGTTTATAAAGTATTTAACATGTGTATATATTTTCAATAACACAAGCATAAAACAAAGTTGCGATTTATCAAGCGTATCTTTTCGAAAAGGCTGGTTTACCCATTCAAGATATTATAAGGTGATGCAGAAATGGCAGTACAAATGGTCAGTAATGTTCATTTACATACAAATTTCCTCTCATCACGATTTATGGATAAGGCCTCTTGTGAATTGGGTCGCGATAGATTGTCATTTTAAAAAGTGGATCCCCAGAGAAAAGGTTTGGGAAACACTGGTTCTAAAGAGAGGAAAGCTCTTTTGTAATAAAGCAGCAATGTACTTGTGCATTGTGTTATTATATTAATGTGAAGTTACTAGATGCATCCCTCTGCATTACAGTACATCAAAGGCCAAAACTGGTGGTAAAGACTCAGGAACAGCACTTTGGAGCATGGACAACTCATTCCTTTGTTCCAGCATGTCCTGTGGAACTTCAAAACTTACAGACTGTAGCACTCAAAAGTCAAAATGTCTGATTGAATCAGCTCCGTCTCCGGTTGGTAGATTGGTAGAGAAACTATTTCAAACTGCAGTTGTTTGTTAACGGCAATGCCCACATACAGCGATGACTAAATAGCAACCAAACAGGTCAGGAAACTAAAAAAGAATAAAACAGGAATGTTGCCAATAAAAAAATGCTCCCAACCAACCGGTTCCAAACACCTGAACAAATAAAAGAAAGAAATAGTTAAAACCAACACAATGTTATTTTGCTATGAATACGGTGGTGAAGCCGCGAGTTGTAATGAGACCAATGTGAAAAATGATATTGTATTGATTTAGTTAAATGATAAGCTTTCTCAGCTGTGTTCTGGGCCCATCTCTGTCAGGCGTTGCTGGATCACCATGAAGGAGAGTGAATTACTAAATAATCAGCTGATTATTCTTTAGGACTTTAAATCGGTGCACTAACAGTAAGCCGCTCCGGCTAATGGAAGCCGTTAAACGCTTAAATTGTATAAACTAATTGGGAATTGATTTGACTGGAAATATTCTCCCTCTCTCTCTCTCTCTCTCTCTCTCTTTCTTCAGGTTCAAGCTGCTCTCCCAGGAAGAGGGCGAGTACTTCAACGTACCCGTTGCTCCGGAGGGGGAGGAGGGCAACGAAGAGCTACGGCAGAAATTTGAGGTGTGTGCGTTTGCACCTTTTAGTCTGTTTGTGTTTTTAAGTGGAAAGCATTTGCAAAATGTGTGTTATGCTTGTGAATGTGTGTGTGTGTGCACTTTGCATCTGTGTGTGTCTGAGTGAGAGCCTCTCTGGGAGAGCTGTTAGCAGTTGGCAGGGACACTTATAGTGCCATCCGGTCTGGCACACTGCAGGTCCAGACGTGTGTGTGTGTGTGTGTGTGTGTGTGTGTGTGTGGCTGACCAGTAGGCCCACTCATTAACACATTTGGCAGTGGAGAGGATAACCCCGCTCTGTGCGTTCCCTCTTTTTTTTTCCTTCCCTTTTCCTCTCCTCCTTCTGTCCTGCTGACACTAAGCTACAAAACACCGGAGTCATGCTGAAATGTGTTGATCACCGCGTTAAGTGGAGCCGTTTGAGGGCAAATTAGCTTTTGTCTTCTCACCTGTTAGCTTAGCATAAAGACTGGAAACAGGGGCCGGGGGGGTCAGCTAGCATTGGCGATTTTAGACTCTTTTAGGGGTGTTCTTGCACACCTAAATTTCATCTCAGCACCCCTAAAAAAAATAATGATCAAACCCTTTGACACCCGCGTGATCGGCAGCGACTCTGTCCAACATTACTGTCTCTAAGAGGCTGTAGCGGGCTCAGTCCTAAAGCTAGAGAGAGGATGTTGGTATCATATGAAACTAGAAAACCTCAGGAGTCCATTGGTATCAACGTCATGTGAACTTGTCGGTAAGGAGGCTAAATAATACTCCAAAGTTAGGCTAAATTATGGTGAGGGAAAAACTGGCATGGCCATTTTCAAAAGGGGTCCCTTGACCTCTGACCTCAAGACATAAAGACATTTCCATCATAACTTGCAGAAAAGGCAGAAATTGGTACATAAAAATTCACCAGAATGCAGGAAATGAAGTGTTTGATGCTTACAATTTCCCCCCAGACTCCCAGCATAATATGGTTCCCCCCCAATGTTGAGACGAAACCTACGCCCTTGACTGTACACGTCAGCTTCTCATGAGGGACTGAGCCCCCCTAAAGGTCTGATCCTAGAATCCCCCCTGTCTGAACGTAACACAATCTGCCCACCAGCACCTCTAAAGTTCACTACCTAACATGTTCCATCTGGTTTGTTTAATTCGTACATAAGTGTAAAAACAAGGCGCTAGCAGGTGGAGTTACCTTTGGACAGACTCAGACTAGCTGTGTCTCATGAGCGGTATCAATCTTCTCATCTAAATCTCGTCTAGAAAGAAAATAAGCCAATTTCCCAAAATGTCAAACTATTCCGCTAACAACATGTTTTTGGAATCTATTTGAGCAGCTATCAATCAATCCCATATCTACTGACAGTTAAGCTGATTCAGGCTGATCAGGTTCTTTAACTGTGACTTAAATTATTTCTTCTTCAGTGAGTGTCGTTGCAGTGTAGGAGTCTCACCTCAAAGGTTTTGATTAAACGATTTTTTTCTCTTCTGATGGAGGATGGAGCTATTTTCTCTGCTGCAGGCCCATGTGATGATTTAGGCTCATAGAACAGGTGGAATTACCCTTTTTTTACAATCGTTCCTGGTGCAAGGCATTGCTTTTATGAGGATGAGGATCTTGTTAGAGTTTCTTTGTAATTCTTTGTTTTTGTCCTACTGTTTTGTTTGACCATCGATCAATTTCGGGCCGTCGGTTAGCGTCTGTTGGCCTAGTTTTTTGCGGTGTGTCCTGCACCGTTGGCTCTAGTCTGGCTGTGTCAGAGGCTTTTTGGCTAAATTCATCATGTTGCATCGGCGGCGGAGCCCCGGCAGCGAGAGAAATCACCCTGATCGGCTGTTCGGCTTAAGCAAATCGGTGCACGAGAAGAGAAACAAGCGAGGAAAGCAAGCAAAAAAAAACATCTTCATCTCATCTGATCATTCTAGTACACAGATATTTTCACAATGACAAGGCCATCTGGAATGAAGCGAAGTGGCGAGTGAGAGTGGTGTGAAAATGGTCAACAAACGGCGCTTTGTTTCATGTATGTATCGTAACAGCGGTTTGTATATGACATCCTAGGTCGTCCGGTTTCCCCTTTTCGAATGACAGATGAGTTATTTCCTCACATGCAGGCGCAGAACGTACGTGCTAGTTGGCCGTTGGCTGTACTCTTTGCGGTGTGTTCAAGTGCAACTTTTTTGGACCAGACACAGGCGAGGTGACGCAACAGTCTGCCCTCGTTGCCGCTTATTCTTTGATGTCAGTTTGGTGTGTCTGGCCCTTCAGGTATACTCATTTTTACTGAACAATTTCCAGTTTTAGTGTCGTTAAATAACGTTCTTTTCATTGTCAATAGTGTGTTTGGTAAAGAGTCTTCATGTTGACTTCATGGGGAGGTATTGTAGCCTTCTATCCCCCTATTTCTCTCCTCTCTTCCTCCCCACTTCCACTCTCCTTCCCTTATCTATTTTGTCCTCTGTCACCTTCAATGCCCCCCCCTTCTGTGTTTCTCTCTCTTTATCTGTTTCTCTTTCCCTCCATCTCCTCAAGGTCACGGTCCTCAGACGTTTGCTGAGACACATTCTCGGGGGGCCAGCTATCACACACACACACACACACACACACACACACACACACACACACACACACACACACACACACACACACACACACACACACACACACAGCAGACTGACTGTAA
>CAKALG010043977.1:0-10926 GCA_916700815.1 Helicolenus hilgendorfi
GCCATCACGTCGCGTCTGGCAGAGGACGCGCCTGAGCTCGCCAAATAAAATCCGGTTGTGTCCAAGAGGGATGTTGCAATCCAAGGTCAACAGTGTTTGCTTCGTGAAATATGTGCTTCTGTTTCAAGTCTGTCCAAAGGAAGATGAAATTACACGGGGCACTCTGTTCTCAGACAGAATGCATAATTTCATTCAAAGGCACATTAACTTTGAGACGGCTAATGAAAGAGATGGAAACACAGAGACTGAGACAATTTCAATTGGTGCGAGTTGAAGCGGGCGGAGATAGTTGCCAAGGAGATAAGTCCTGTGAGCATGAGGTGTGACTTCTGCGTCACTCACTGTTTTTTTTTTTTTTTGTTTTTTTCCTTTTCATTTGGTATTCCTCCCTCCCTCCTGCAACGTCAGACATCATGTTTCCCCCACCTCCCACCGTCACTAAGGAGACGTAAGTGGGGGCCTCGCCTGTTTTTCCTCTTTCCAAGATCACCGTCAAAGTCATGGCTTCACATGTGATGATTGGAGGGAAATATATTTGACTGTCACCAAAGACTTCTCCCTCCTGTTCACAGCTAGTCAGCAAGTGTGAGGATGTTCTGTCAGCACATGCCACTCTGAGCGCACGCACACACACACACACTGGAGGAGAGAGATGACATTTGAGCTTTGCATGGCATGTCACCATTTCCCCAAATCAGCCATGGAAGCCATATTTTGTGGCGATGGACGGATTCGGGGTGACATTTACAAATCTGACTTTAATTAGAAGATGGGTCTTCCATGCATGCACACAATGGCATGCATGAATACATACTGTACTATATCCGTGTCCTCCCCTGCTGCTGCAGAGTTACGCAAGAAAGGACACAAACCCATTAGACCCTTTGAGTTCAGTGACAGTATCCATGAAAATTAATTTAATTGTAAATTAATTGACAAATTTCTTGCAAAAAACCAACCTGAGAATAAATGAGATTAATATCTAGGCAGAACGTGATCTCATCCCTACTCGTCATATCTAGGCAGAACGTGATCTCATCCCTACTCGGAAAACAGCTTTTGCGCGATATCTTGATGCTGAAGGTTCACGCATGGTTAACGTTGTGAAACGGTGGCAGATAAGCTTCGGTTATGCTTTCCGTAATGACGGTCACACGGACATGAGCTAACGGACATGCTCAATACTCCTCAAAGTTCTCCGTTTTATCTGTCAATCCACATCCAAAATGTTGGATGTGCATCTCGATGTCCATCTCGATGAATATAAGTCCAATATTCACTCTGCTTTTAGCTTGACTTTTGCACTCCACTAGCTCCTGGAAAAAAAAATATCTGGCTCTGCTTAATGCTCTCTATGTTCACCAGCGAGTCACTAACTATCTATTTGGTTCTGGGCAGGTAGTGTACAGTACAGTGGCTATTTTAAAGCTTTTGTTTTCTGAAAACTGCTGCCTGCTGGGAGAGACAATGACAGAATGAGAGTGAACAAAAGCAGTAAAGTGAAAACAATGAGCTATAAAGCTCAGAGGAGCTGAGAGGAACTGCAAAGTCAGGTGATAATTTCCTGTGGGTTTGTAACCATGATGAACCTCTAAGTACTATAGTGATGTGCTTTGTTGTTAATATTGATTGTAGCCACGTTGACCTTTATCTACAGGCTGCCGGGTAGGTTACATAGCACACATACTCTTACATCAGCCCCCAGTCAGAAATCTGTTTTGCTTCATCCACCTTCAAATCTTAAAGTTAAATGTTCTGTATAAGATATATATTTCTACCTTGTTGATGACTAGGTTGGTGGTTGTACTGAGGGTTGTGGTAATGTTGGTGTCCATGAATGTGGATGTTTACAGCATTTATTACGGTGCTATGCTATCCCTTTATTTTGAACTGCTTTGAGATGTGTCTTCTATTGTCTCATCTGTAGTCTGTCTTATATGTATGGTGGCAATCAGTTTCCCCTCTTGGGGGATTAGTAAAGTATATTGTATCGTATATTCAGAGCATTAATATAGCAGCAAACAACTATTTGCTATGTAAGACATAGTGTGTTTTTTAATCAGAGCTTCTCTGTGTTTTGTTGACATAGCCGGGCCGGCCACACCTGCCTTTTAGTGCATGTGAGCATGCCCCACTGACTAGCTCACAGCCGCCGCTCTGTACTGCTCTCATACGCTGTGCTAAACCCCGCCCACCTGGTACTCCACATAAGTTAAAGGTGCAGTGTGTAGGATTTGGCTGCATCTAGCGGTGAGGTTGCAGATTGCAACTAACTGAAATTTCTCCAGTGTGCCAAGCGTGTAGGAGAATTATGTTGGCAGATGTGAAAACATCAATAGCCCTCTTTAGAGCCAGTGTTTGGTTTGTCCGTTCTGTGCTGCTGTAGAAACATGGCAGCTGGCTCCTTGAAGAGGACCTGCTCCATATGTAGATATAAACGACTCATAAGGTAATGAAAACACAATTCTAAATTTCAGGTGATTATACACACTAAAGGAATCCCTTAATTTCTATATTCCAGTCCTGCCGATAGATCCCCCTAAACTCTCCACACTGTTCCTTTAAAACAAACAGTTTATCCAAGGCATTCCTACCAAGAATTGCTTCTTTCATGGAGTGGGAATAAACAGCAAGTGGAGTCCATCCATCACACTCTTCGGGGCAGAATGACAACTGAGTGGAGGGGGCGAGGAGTGGAGAGGAGGATGATAGATTGAATTGCTTTGACTAATACTGGCAGAAGGAGACGCTTCACGGTAGCTGTCCTCTCTACCCTCGCCATCCTGCTGCCTCCACATCACCGCTTCAATCCATCTCACACTCAGATGTCTCAATGCCCCCTACTCACTCACTCAACACACATAGCACACACATGCACTGCAGAGTCTGGTTAGGCTACGACACGCTGACATTTGCCAGGCAGGAAGGTGTTGTGAATGATAAGGGAGAGAGGCATGAGTGATTGCGAAACTCCTTGCTGAGGCTCCCTCGGAGACATCCATTAGATTGGAGGAGAATTGATGGGGACATTTGTCTCTCTGAACTGAATGTTTTCTTCATTGCAGTTCAGATCATTGGGACTTTTAGAGGAGGGAGCAGCAGGGGTTCGACATTTCCTGCATGTGTGTTCACTGATTTAAAACAACAGTTTATAACTTTACAAGAAGTTTTTCAAAGTAGGAGAACAGAGACATACAACACAAAAAACACAGATGACACATAAAGGGCCAATGGAACAGGATGAAGATGATTGCAGACCAATAGCAAAGCAGAAAATTAAGCAAACCCAATCACCCTGCCTCCTGCGGCCTACAAATACCGCTTCATCATCATGAGGTCTCAATGCCCCAGATCAACCACGAAACAAACATAGCCACATGCTGCAAAGTTGGTTGGCTACGACACGGGACATTTCGAAAAAGGTAGAGAAACATAGGCAAGACTGTCATTCGAACCATACTAACGCGCCCTGCTAATGAAATTGGAAGATTGATGGGGACATTTGTCTCTCTGAACTGAATGTTTTCTTCATTGCAGTTCAGATCATTGGGACTTTTAGAGGAGGGAGCAGCAGGGGTTTGACATTTCCTGCATGTGTGTTCACTGACTTATCTCTTTTTTTTATAACTTTATTTTAAGTGGAAAATTAGAAGAACACAAACAGTGGGATTAATTGGGAAAAGCAAGCTCTTTGAGTAGTTTAGTTCATAACCAGACAGGCAACCAAAGATATCCAGGGTAAGCAATAGTCTCGGTATAGATTCTGTTGGATTAGATATACACTGCTCAAAAAAATTAAGGGAACACTTAAATCACAAATCAGATCTTGATGAACGAATTATATAATGAATGCTAATCGAGCTGTGCACAGAAACATGCACACCAGTAGCCTGCTGGAGGTCATTTTGTAGGGCTCTGGCAGTGCTCCTCCTGTTCCTCCTTGCAAAAAGGAGCAGATACCGGTCCTGCTGCTGGGTTGATGCCCTTCTACGGCCCTGTCCAGCCCCCCTTGTGAAACGGCCGTTGTCCTGTATCTTCTCCATGCTCTTGAGACTGTGCTGGGAGACACAGCAAACCTTCTTGCAAATCACACATATGGATCTGCCATCCTGGAGGAGCTTTTGGGGGTTTGTCTTGCTGTTGCCTCTCCATTGCACCTGTTGACACTTTCATTTGCACTAAAGCAGGTGAAAGTGATTCACTATCACTTGTGCTTCCTAAATGGACAGATCGACATCCCTGAAGTTTAACTGACTTGGTGTTTTACTGTGATGAAAAAGTGTTCCCTTCATTTTTGTGAGCAGTGTATAATAAAACTGTAACCTCCAGGGGAAATGTGTTGAAATGGCATACATTTAATGAGTATGACTATTGCTCAGGCCGTCATCCACTGACTCGGTCACGAGACAAGATGTATCAGTACATTTACTAGTTAAACACGGTTATAGTGAGACTTATTTCTCGTATGTATGTTAGGCTTTATACTCTTGTTTTCCTTCTATGCATCACACACACTGTGAATGCACTAGTACACTGTAACTGAGAAAAACTCTATTCGGCTCACAACTTAGATATCACTTGTTCATACAAAAAACCATCCGAGGCCTTCCAGGCAGTCGGTAAGTAATATCCTGAACATCATCACATGATGTCACTCATCTGTAGTCAACCTGAACAGATGGGACGGTGTGACTGCCATGTTAATAATGTCCTCCAATCAATCACTTGAGGAAGTGTAGTGATAACGGTTCGTGTAATGTCACACGGGAGGAGATTAAAGGTGAGCTATGACCTTTCCTGGATTACAGACGGACCCAGTAATCTGCTGAGACTGGAGGACACACCTCACTGCATCTTAAAATATTCCTTCAGTGTCTCCACCTGACCAGAGACAGAAGATAGCACCTCGCTGCTGCTGCCGCTGCGGGCATTTATCAGCCCTCTTTGACTGATGTCCCATATGCCTCTTGTTTCTCCTTGAAGCCCAATTTCAGTTTTGTTTTGTTTGTTGACAAATTTCATCAGCACAGACGAGACGACAGCGGATAAGCTCTGAAGTTGTCTGTTTAAAGCATTCAGGTAGAAATGTTGGCACTTTCTTCACTCGTTCTCGTAAAATTGAGGAAAATTGCAAGTCGTCTAGACAGGCGAAGACCTTGGAGGGGAGTTTGTCCTCTGAAGCGTGACACCGGGTGACCAGTTGTCAAACACTGCCCCCCTGTGGTGAAACATGTTGACTGTTCAGAATGTCCTTTTGTTAAAAACCCTTTAACCTACAATATCCCTCTTTGTTTCCTCCTAAGTAGCTTTAAATCATCCTATTTCAAATGTGCTGACAGAATCATATTTGATCTGTATTATTCCAACTCTTCACAATGTTTTCTCTGAGTAAAATATTCAAACCCAAGACTGATGCTTTTTATCGCTGCACCATTCCATCAAATGGAATATTTTTGTTTTTGGCATCATTTTCTGCACATTCCCACAAATTCAACAATCTTGCTACTTTTGATTAAGTTGGGCTGGAAAACATAGCATTGGACTGGTATACGTTATTTAGGCTGCTTTTGTCAGCATTTGGATATTGTGAAAACAATTTTATTCTATCTTTGGTTATTTGATGCAGATATTGTATGCTTATGTTTCGTTTTCTATTGCGCATAATGGTTTTACACAAGTTTCTGGCAAAGGCTAAATATTTTCAATTGACTGACAGCCCTAGTTTTTATTGAATTGAACGGGTTTTAAGTTGTGATTGGGTTGCAAATTGGCAATCTGAACTGGCAACACTGAAATTCAATAATTTTTTTGGTATCTTTGGAAAGTTTCATATCTCAGCCAGAATTTAAAATAAAGTTCTGTGGGTTTGAACCATGTCTGCACAGCATCAAGAAAACACTTGTCAAGAGGATATTAAAAAATCAAATGAGGTATTTTCTGCCATATATATATATATATATATATATTCTTTTAAGCATCTAACCATGAAACTAAAACATATACTTGATTCCATATTTGAGTGTTTACTGGGTCAACAATCCTCTCCAAAGCAGGTGTTTTCACCTGATTATGACCTGAAGTGCATCATGCTTTTAGCCAACAAAGCACAGTAACAATCTGTGTACATATCTGGCCTGATAGATTGTGTGTTTATGGCCATAAAAAGTGATGGTATTTATCATTGGCAGAGGTTCGGCATCACCAAATGCTTTCTAGATCTTTGCTGAAATCAAGCCACATTGTCGGCCACAAGAATGACGTAGTCTTCCTCGTGGTTTCTCCAAGGACCACAAACAATGCTCAAGAGGCCTGAAGACGGATGCATCTTTGGTTTCCATGAATCTGGCAATTGTCCAGTGAGGAAAATTAACCAAGTCGATTTCCAACTCTTGTCTGTATTTCCAGGAAAGCAGCAGAGAGCGAGTTAAGAGAAAAGCCTCCAGACACTTGTGTAAATCATCCACCCTGCTGGATTCCCTTCAACTAGACGTGGGCTGTATTGGGGGATCCCCAGAAATGCCTGAATGGAAGATGGCTGCCAGACAAAGTGAACTTTGGTTCCAGTTAATGTGAATCAAGGGAAGAAATATCCCCTTTGTTATTCCTCCTTTTAACCAACTGTACAAACTTACTTCCAGCATGCAATGTGCTCCAAAATTCATTGGCGCATGTGTGGATTGACTCTTGACTGAAAACTGTATAATCATGTTTAACACATATAGACTGTAGCTTATATAAGAAGTGGATGAAGTCACTGTGACGCCACCCATTGTTTTGTGGACTGCCGTTTTGATGCTTTGAGTTCGCCACCTTGGTTTTTGCCAATCGCGATCTTGTTTTTTTTCAACCAGAAGTGACACGAGAGGGTGGAGCTAAGTACAACCAAATGCTGAATAAGACGTTTTTAGGCAACCAAAATGTTATAATTAACTTTCATGAACTGAAAACACACTGTGAAAGGGTTACAGTTCTAAGACGAAAACATGGACAACGCCGTGGTAGCGACCTGACAATCACACGGTAGCCACGCCCTAAAGCATACCCTGTTTTATGGTCTATTTGACTCTAAATGGGACCATCATTTACTAAATGAACATCATGCTGTATTGAAGAAGACTTGAAACTAGTGATTGAGACCATAAACTCATGTTTACAATGTTTACTGAGGTAATAAATCAAGTGAGATGTAGGGTCATTTTCTCATAGACTTCTATACAATCAGACTTCTTTTTGCAACAAGAGGAGTCGCCCCCTGCTGGCTGTTAGAAAGAATGCAAGTTTAAGGCACTTCAGCATTGGCTTCACTTTTCAGACCCACAACCCCGGAGGTTGCCCATTGGTTTAGCATAGCATTTGCTGACTGCTTAATGTCTCTAAACAAGGATGGACTCTATTCCAAGGACCTCCTTGTTCCTGTAAATTCAACCCTACAATGCTGCAATGTGAAAAGGCTTTTTTTTATTAATATAAGGGACTGTCATCTGTTTATCTGACTATTATGGTTTATGTACGCATTTTTTTTTATTTTTTTTACCTGAAGGTGTATGTGTGTTTTATAGATGTCTTTTTTTTTTTTTTTTACATTTCTTCAGAAGTTGTATCATAGAATTTTTTATTTATAAGTAATTAATAAATTGTGTCAAAGGTAACCCCTGGGTCAGTCATTTTCTTAAGCATCCCTAAATTTGCACCATGTTTTTCTTACAGCAGCATCTTTCTTGTATTTCTACAAGAAACAAACTTCAGATTATGAAATTTTAGATTTATTTTAGCAGCTTCATCTTCTAACCTCAACCTTAGAGACTCTAGAAGAGAGGATGAGCAATGTGAAGGTCACCCGTCAGTCATGTTGACCTTGATTGTATTGCCTGGTTTGGATTGGCATTTCCTTCCTGCTAAATATCTCTAAACAAGGATCTAGTCGCACCTCTTTAGACGCTAAAATTAAATCACAACATGTATCCTACTTTTTGTCAGCACACAGCCATTAAATGAAACCTGAGCAAGAGCTTTTTTTGCGGATTACATTTCATCTTTCCCCTAACAACCTCTTCTTCTCCCATCAACGCCGAGGCCCAGGAGGCTGCAGCTCTGCATGATTTCACTGCACACATTCAGCCTCAGAGGGACAAGTAATCACTGTAATCTGCTGTCGCTGTGATTGGATGGAATGAAAACCTGTTGGCTGTCAGTGACGCATGGTGATGAACAACTGCAGCGCCCTCGTATACAAAGGAAGAAACCCTACCTCAGCATTTCTACTTCTCAATTTCAGCAATATATAGAACATAATATGAATAAATCTCATTTGACTTGGAGCTGAATGAGGGAGACTGCAAATCTGTAGATGTGGCTGTGATACCTCGACATCTTCAAATCCATACTGTTGAAATCTGTGCACCTGATATTGTTCCTCTGTTTCTCCATATTGTAATTTGATTTGTTTCTAATTATTCTATCTGTGAGAGTTTTTCCTTATCTGAACACAAGGTCTAGGTACGTTTAGGCCACTAAAGTCCTGTGCTTAAGTACAATTTCTGACATACTTACTCAACTAAACTAGTAGTAGTATGTCCATTTTCTGCTACTTTCTACTTCTACTATCTCCTCTTAAGAATACACACTGTTCACAATCACGTATGTCTCCTAGGGGGGAGAAGGGGGCGTTTTTAAAATCCATACCCAAACTGTCTCCGGTCACCACACCATGCTCTAGTCAGAGTCAAAGCGCAGAAGCTCACCTGGGTCACAATCAATCCGGAAATGTGTTTTCGTGCACGCCATACCGTGTCCCGGCAGCAGAGGACAGTGTAGGGTTCATCAGACAGTGACCTTTAATAATCTTAGACTCACCTGTTCTTTTCAGTGTTCTGATGGGGTTTTTCTATAATTACTATAATTATATAGTCATTTATTCACTCTTAACTTGGATCTTGAAATATTGTTAATGGTTTTATTTATCCTATTTAACACTTTTAATCACATGGTTTTCTCTTTGTGTAAATTGTTTAAACGCTGTATCTTGATTGTTTTACCCTTTTTGTGAAGCAACTTGAGATTTCACTGTATTTTAAAGTTTGCTATATAAATAAAATGTATTATTATTATTACTCTATTTTCATTCAGAGGGAAACTTATTTTTTTCCACTATATTTATTACAGTAGTACTAGTTTTTAAGTGAACAAAATGTGATGTGCTTGTATGGTATGACGCAGTACTATACTACTATTATATGTATTTTTATAAGTATATAAAATCGGTTCCACATTGAGCAACTACAACACTAAAGTGCTCTTACATGTATTTGTCATGAAATGAGCCATTCAGCATAAAGACTACTTTAACATTTGATATTTTAAGTACATTTTGTTGATAATACTTCTGTACTTTTACTCAAGTAACATGTACAGATAGTAAAGCTCTTTGTAAACTGTGATTTTAAGTCATTGATTTGACTTAAATTTCTAAGAGCATAAAAGTCATAATCTAGTGCTGCATTTCTGCCACTAGATGGCAATCAAGATCTATTATTTTAAAAACTCCAAGAGTTGCTCAGATTTTTTTTAACTGCACAGACTCAAACATTGTCTTTAGAACATTAACTTATTGACAGTGTTTGAATATTGTCATGCAGATTATTATTTTTCAGATTATACAAAGTTTGTTTTCAAATGATGTAAAAAATAATAATACTCCTGTCAAAAAACTTGAATATTTCCATTTTATGTTACATTATAAACTTCTTCTCAACTACATTTCTGAATCAAATATCATATTTTTTTACTCAACTATATTTATTTTGACAGCTTTAGTTACTAGCTACTTTGCAGTGTCAGCTTATTATTAAAAACAAAATATAATCAACTAATAAATGATGATGTATTCTGCAATAAAGTAGTTAAAAGTAGCCCCATATTTACCAGCTGCAACATCAAAGTGATAAAGACATGCATCAAAAATAATAACCCAATAATATAATATCCTGTATTATTCTGAAATAATTAGTTGTTTTGATACTTTAAGTACATTTTAATGTTTTTACTTACTTGTACTTGAGTTTTAAATACAGGACTTTTACTTGTAACAGAGTATTCCTACATTGTGATATTGCTACCTTTACTTAAAGATTAAAAGAAGACTCTTTCTTCCACTACTGTACGGATGAGACAGATGTCTCACCGAGGCTTTCCCCCATCATGCTTTGCAGCCTGGAGGCAGAGATGGAGCTCAGCCTGAAAACCCAGTCACTGCGAGAGGAGAAAGATATATCCCCTTTGGTTCTGCCCGACACGATGTGGCATCTGTGGGTTGTGTAACTCAAGTGGAAGGGAATTAAGAAGAAAAGAGGTTTCAGGGACAAAAACAGTCACGGAGAGTTCACATGTCACATGTCTCTCTGTATCGCTGTGAAAATGTTCAATCTGCACTTTGATGTTTGACGCTCTGCAGCCACATTAGTGTGATAGCAATACAGCAGTTATTGTCTACACATGTGTAATGCCACTTTTTTTATACACCGGTTATTTGTGAACCCTTTTTACACATGAATATTCATATTAATCTGTAATTAAAATCAGTTTTTTGGCCATTAACTCGGTATATAAACACTCCTCACCTGCAGTGCAACAACAACAGACCGGGACACATTTTCCTGGAAGTTTTTGAGGAAAGAACTTGGCAGTTATTTATCATTAACGCTGATAACAAAGCTGTTGTCTGGCCTTGAATGATGGCTTCTTTCTAAAAGTGTCTTGGAGTTCCCTGCCAAGCCTGAACGGTGTGGATCAAACACGGTTATTATTTACAACCAGGGTTCCCTGCAAGGCCCACATTAACCTCTCAGTCTTATTTACTGTAGCTGCTGGGCTGTATTAACTCCCAGTCTGAGTCCAGTTAGAGCTGCATGTACTTCTCCGTACCCCGAG
>CAKALG010043981.1:0-54412 GCA_916700815.1 Helicolenus hilgendorfi
ATATTATTTTAAGAAGGGCTGTCAACGTTAACGCGATAATAACACGTTAACGCAAAATCGTTTTAACGCTACTAATTTATGTAACGCATTAACGCAATCAATGTTTCGGAAGTTGTCGCAGGCCCAGTTTTGAAGCTAGAAGTGTTGGAGGTGTCGATAAGAGTGTTAAATACTTGACAAAACTCCCTTTTAAGGTACATTTTGAATGGAAAAAAAAATAGATTAATTTGCGATTAATTGCGATTAATTATGGACAATCATGTGATTAATTGTGATTAAATATTTTAATCGATTGACAGCCCTAATTTTTAATTGTGTAAACCATAATGGCATAACAGTTTTTATGACCGACTTAAAACTATAATTTTATTGAGAAACACTTACACAGGTATAAATGTAACACATAGTATTTTTCCAACTCTGCACACAATGCTTTAGAAGTTATTTCCAATTAGATCTATGTACAGTATGTTGACGGATAAAAGCAGTTCATAACTTTCATCTTTAAAAAGATTATGTATGTAGATCCCTGCAAGGGATGAGGCTGGCTGTCTTGAAGACTGAGCCACATTGACAGTTAATTCTGTTGTCTCGCAATCTTGTAAATAATTGGCAGTGCATTAAATGCTGTTTATGTAACCCTGTAATGAGCATTCAAGCCTTCAGTGTGAATGAAGGCTTTTATGGTGAATATTTTATTTCTTTTGTACTGTGTGACGTCTCTGCTCTGAAAGGCAGTGCTTGAAGTGCAAAAAAAACTATTGCCAGTACTCTCATATTCACATGTTGTAGTGTGTATTGGCCGGTATCGGCAATCTCTTGCGACTTATTCCTATTCATTCATTATTTCATCAACATGTTACACTGTGTCAGTCATAATCAGCTGTGGTTTTATTGCTATTATTATACTTGGGCTATGCATCTTGTATAGTAGGCTTATAATACTCCAATAATATTCCAACTGGAGCATTATAGGGTCTAGGTCGTGTGTTGTATATTTGCCCATAGTGTTAATAGTAAAAGTGCTTTCCTGTGTTCCTGCTCTTACATATTATACAGCAGGATAAAGAGATACATTTTGAATTCGGACAGTGATAAAAAAGATACTTATTGATATTGGGTTTGATGGTCCTCCCCAAGAAAATTTGAAGGTTTTTGATTTAAAGCTATACAATGTTACATCAACTTGTACCATTTTTTAGATAATGTATCATAAAGTATATTTGCTCACAAATAAAAAACGTTATGACGAACAGTTTATTAATTATTTTACAAAAAGGACATGAACATTATATTGATAAATTACAGCATCCTCGTCCTCAACCGCTTCGCTGGTGCGCAAGAAAAAGTCACGGTATCCTGAGGAGTAAAATGAAGAAGTGCCGGTACTGCGTACTGGTGAGTACCGGCCCACTTCGAGCACTGTGTAAAGGTGTTATATAAATAAAGTGTCTGACTTACTTTATATGGTAAACTTGTATAGAATCAGATCTCACATGAGTGAGTTTCAACCTTGGTACATGGAGACATACTCGGACATTCTTTTCTGTTTCTTTTTTTCTGTTCTCCATTTCATTTTCAATCCGCAACGTTGTCTGAACTATATCTCATCTCTCAGTACAAATCTCTAAAGAAAGGGAACAAAAGGAAGAACTTACATTGTCAAGAAAAATATTAAATAAATGGGTATCTGCACTTTGTAAGGCATCGAAAATAATTGAAGAATGCCATCTGAGTTTGAGCCCTAAACAGTTTCTTCCGCTTGGATAACAGCCTTTTATCACTGGGTAATCTTGACCCGGAGCTGCACAAATTGGTATCACAAAAGACTCAGAGCTATATCTCATTTCTGCTCCTGAAAATGATGTGAAAATCTAAAATTCTGAAGGAGCAACACACAAATGTGTCCCTGTACCTGTGTGCATAGAAACAAACTGTAGGGTTGAAAATAGCAATGGTGACGATCGCCGAAACGTGGGCAGTCGTTTTAAGATTTTCAGTCTTGCAGTTGCAAGGTAAAATAGAAACCGATGATTTGTTGGTACTCAACTGTAAATAAATAAATCAAACGGCTCCCAATCAAGCAAAATGTTAGGGTTGCCATGTGTTCACAGAAAGCTAATTTAGAACAGAACATTTCAACTTTGTAAAGAAGTGTTGTATATTCAGTGACGCCGAGATGTGTTGTCTTCAGTTGATGATACAGTTGAAGATGTTTGAAGAAAAGCTCCGCCGACACTGGCTTAGTTGTATAACAAGTTTATTACAATAAGTTCAGTATCGTAATCAAGTAACACGTTACTTGGAGAGACTCCAGCCGAATAATGAGACTCTGCTGGACCTACACAAAACCACTCCTTATAAAGCGGCTTGTTTTAGTCTTAACACGTGTGTATAACACATGTTCACATGTTCATATTAGGGCATAAAGGAGACGTGTTCAAATTAGGACACAAGAGACATCTCTTGTAGGTTCCACCACATACCATTCTTCACCTCTGACCCAGGGTCTCTCTGTCTTTGCTGGTATAACGTATTCTGGAGTACGTTATCTTTGACAGCGGCGCCATCCCTCTGTCTACCTAGTCTGCTATGTTTCTTTTAACAAAATATACCTCAGAAGCATACACACACACAACCAAAAACAGACTGCAGCCACATGGACTGCAGGTCACTGTCAGGGCACTGTCACTTCTGATTTATCAGAGCTCCACAGAGAGGCCAGATTCAGGTTTCTACATAATGTTAATTTGGTCCAGGGAGTCAGAGCCTGAATACAATACGAGTGTGGTTGTTAACGGTTATGTCCCAGCAGGACGACTAAACTGGCCTCCTTATTAACCCAGTTAAAGTAGTGTAGAGTCTCCTTGTTCCACTTGGTTCCACATCTCATTTAGTGATATTGTCAAATAATAATACAGTGTTTGTGCCAGCATTTGGCAGCGGGTCAAATAGGCTCATTAGTTCTTTTCTACGGGGTCACTTAGAGATGCACCGATCCGACTTTTTCAGTCCTGATACCGATAGCAATACCTGAGCTTGGGTATCAGCCAATACCGAGTACTGATCCGATACCAGAGTTTAATTAATAAGCTGTATGCCTCACTGTGTGGTGTGGCTGGGATCATTCTTTCATGTATCAGGCAACATTAGGTTTGACTTCAATATTGCTGTCCTAACTTTGTAAAAGAAAAATGTAACAAATAAATACATAGATATAAATTTACTGAATTGTTATTTATTGGACGCCTGAAGGTTATTGTGGCGGGGCATTCTATGTTTTATAAGGGTCACAATGTGCTTAAACCCTGATAATTATTTTGTAATTACTATTATATTATAATATAGTATTATTTTTTGTGAACAGTAGATGCCTAGATAATATTTGTTTTTATTTTGAGTTGAATTGCATCCATTGTAAATGTTTTAAAATCACATTTCTTAATTAATTTGTAGCTTGTTTAATTCAGCATCATTACAGTATGTGTTGATTCATGTGAGCTTTGTGGCAAATCTCATTTCAGTCAGAATCTCACCACTGAACTGGGTCTTTTGGGCAGCTTCAGTCACAGAATGTGCTTAGAAAGCAATCAAAGTGGCTGATTATGCAATCAGACTCTGCTTTTAGCAAACCAGACCCAGAGATTCACACAGCGTAGGAAAATGAAATACTGTCATATATTTACATAAATCTAATCATGTGTTTATTTTGAGTTGTATCTCACATCATTCTGTATTTAGCCTTTTGTAGAAACACCATCAAAATGTCCTGACTTTGAACAGTCTTCCTCAACTTTCAATCCTGACGTCAAGCCATCTGGTCTTCATGAGAAATGAGAGAACCAACAGACACTCAGCGACTCTGGCTTGTAAATTCCAGTTGTGTGAGACAAGAGGCTCATGTTTCCATCTGTTCCATCGAGGAGGGTCAATACTTCGGGTAATGATGACGGGACACAGATGATGAAGCACAGATAGACTGACAAGCAAGAACTCTCTGTTCAGTTTCTCAAGTACAGCTGCATGGGTGCGGTCAGCTGTGATCAAATGTTTGTGATTACAGTGTGTTGTATTCACAGTGTGCAGGGTGATACAGTAATTACTAGAGCTGTCAAAGTTAACAAGTTAACACAAATTTGTTTTAATGCCACAATTTAAGAAACACATTGAGGCAACTTGCAATTTTTAGGCTGTAGAAGGCTCAGTTTTAAAGCTAGAGTGAAGATATTTCAGCATCATATGAAACTAGAAAACCTAAAGATTGGTACCAATCATGTCATATAACTTGTCGAGAAGGAGGTTAAATAACGCTCCAAACTTACGCAAAATTTTGGCGAGGAAAAACTGTCATGGCCATTTTCAAAGGGGTCCCTTGACCTCTGACCTCAAGATATGTGAATGAAAATGGGTTCTATGGGTACCCACGAGTCTCCCCTTTACAGACATGCCTACTTTATGATAATCACATGCAGTTTGGGCAATAAGTCAAGTCAGCACACTGACACACTGACAGCTGTTGTTGCCTGTTGGGCTCGAGTTTGCCATGTTATGATTTGAGCATATTTTTTTTATGGTTAATGCAGTACCATTGAAGGTTTCTGGACAACCTCATTTAGTCGTTTGGTGTTGTGAATTGATTTCCAATAATAAATATATACACACATTTGCAAAAGCAGCATATTTACCCACTCCCATGTTGATAAGAGTATTGAATACTTGACAAATCTCCCTTTAAGGTACATTTTGTACAGATAACAAATGTGTGATTAATTTGCGATTAATTGCGGACATCATGGACAATCATATGATTAATCGCGATTGAATATTTAAAAGCCCTATTAAGTACATATGCTTGCTATAACAAAATAATGCAAAGTAAAGGTTTGGTCACACAAAATAAAAGACAAACAGTTTGTAGACGGAAAGATGTGAAGAAGAAACTTGGTCGACTGCAGTTGGCATCATAAACAGCCGTAATTTGCATAAACGGAGCACTTGAACCAGCGTTTGCAATGCTGATTTATTTATTTTAAACTTGAAGTACTTTACATCATTTTGTGGTTCAAGAGCTAAAACTTCCCTTTTTCTGAAGTTTGCACAACTGTCAGCCATACTTCAGGAAAGTTCAGCCTCGTGTAGACTTAAAAACTGTTCTGGGAGCAGCGCAGTAACTTTCACTGATATTATTTTTGGACCAGCAAGTGCCTTTGTTCTCTTGTGTTCCCTTTTCCCTTTTCTCTCCAGAATAGTTATGATGACTGTAACAAAGAGAATTAAATATGAGTGGCATGTTGGCCAAATATGAAGAGAACAAAGTGGGACAAAGGAATGCCATACAAACCATTAATTAAATTACTGTGAAGCTTGTTTCATACTGTATTTTCTCCTCCTTTTTTTAACCAATTTAATAATTGAGCTCCCTTTGTTAATTCAACCATGTTTACTATAGAGGGGATAAAAAGTAAAAAGAATAAAATAAAACATTTCTTCCGTGCATCACTTTGAGCATCCTTAACTGTGTCCACTCTGGGTGTTCATCAAAGTGTTCACTCTGTTTGAAAAGAAGTGGATTTGTTAACTTGTGAGGGGATTAAGTCTCTTTTGCTTCGAGTAGATTGGCAATCTGGAGAGGAAGTCAAGCTTGAGGAGAAAATAACTTGGCTTTCTAAAGTTAAGACTGTAACAGCAAATTTATAGACTGACATCCTGTATGTACTCGTTTCTTTGTCCCCAAACATCAGGCATTATTTATCCATCCATATCTGTCTGCTATATCGGTCATCGTTTCATCTTTTCTTGACTTTCTGCTCCCTCTTTTTGTTATCATTGCTCTCTTTTGTCCTAAACTCTTTTCCCCCCTCTGGGATGAGAAGGGAAGCCGAACCATTAATCAGTACTTTTTTCTCGAGTTACTGCTTGGGTTATTTGAGCCCCAAACACAATTGCTTTTGCATAGCCCTATTTTGAATATCGCCAAAGGCAAGAAATAATGATAATGGAGTTAGATCATTTTGTTTCATGCATTTTAGCTGTTTCAGCCAACCTGGAGATTCTTGTTTACTTCCATAGCATATTAAAGAGGATAGTTTGCTATTTTGGGAAATATGCTTGTTCACTTTCTGACAGAGACTGAGATGAAAAGATGCCACTCATATCTGTATGGTAAATACCACCAGCAGCTGGTTAGGTTTGGCTGGCACAGAGACTGGCAGCTAGCCTGGCTCGGTCCATCAGCAACAAAATCCACCTACCTCTAAAGCTCACAAATTACATTATATCCTGACTGTTTCATCTGCACAAAAAGTGTAGAAAGTGTAAAAACGTCAACTTGTGGAGTAACTTCCCAGAGTCTCCGCTGGTTTCCTGGCAATCTGAGACACAGTTTGGCACATAACCCCTGTAAAACGATGAATTTTTATACTTCAGTTTTTGTAAAGATTAAATAAGTTAAAGGTGCAATATGAGTTCTGACCTCATGCTCCAAACAAATAATTGGCAGCATTTCACTACTGGGTCCATATAATCTAAATTTACAGTCCTCAGTTATAATTACTAACTGACAGCAGGGCAAGAATTTGCAAAATTAAATCAAATTGCTGAAACTTTGAGAGCCGGTCAAAATAGTACAGTTTTTTTTATAACCTTCTGTGTGGCATTAGCCTAAAGTTTACATCAGCCATCTTTGTGTTTACTGTGCCACTATTTGTAATCTCCTGCTGGCGGCAAGGATGAAACGAAAATACTGGTCACTTTCTTGTTTCTGCCACTTTGGATTTAATCCAATAAACAAACTGGAAAGGGAGGAGTGAGCAGATGGGTATTCAGTTGGTTGCAATCTGCAACCACACCACTAAATTTCACTATATGCTACTGTGTCTTTAATTGTGAACTTTAGATGTCAGTGACTAGATTTTGTTAACTTTGATCAGAGCCAGAGCTAGCTCTTTTCTCCTGTTTCCAGATCGTATGCTAAGCTAAGCTAAGCTAACCATGCTGGCCATAGCTACATATTTAGCATACATGGAAGTGGTATAAATGTTATCATCTCTGCCAGAGAGCAAATAAGCATATTTCTCAATATGTCAAGCTATTCTTTTGAGGGCGTTTGGATATAATAATATTTTTTTTTTCTCGCTAAATTAATGATGTGCAGTTTGAGAGGAATGTTCAACACAGCTATGTTTATCGTTGTTTTGTTATTTTTCCATTCAGTATTTGAATAACTGGTGGAGGGAGGTAATTGGTGAGCCATTGGATGAAATGTTTGGAGCTAGAAAGTCTCGCTGGTGAATGCAGCGCTGATTCAGTTAAGTGTTCACTCCTTCATAATTGCAAAGTCCTTGTACTGTGCCGTGCTATGTGGGATGAAATTAGTTATTTTCAAGTGTTTCGCCAGAGCCATTATTACCAGAGAAAGCCCAATAATGTGAGACTGTTGCACATCTATGTTTGGGTTTTTATTATTAATTTCTGTCTTTTACTACGAGTAAATTCCAACCAAACAGATATGCTGGCAAAGTTAGACAACTCACAGCTCTGCGGAAGAAAAGCAATCAATCAGCCGGCCTTCAAAAGCACATAGCCAGCATCTAATGAATCACCACACTGGAAGATGTCCCAGTCGCAGTGTAGCAGAGTACAAGATGCAATAATGATTGATGGCTATACTCTGGGTTTTTGTTGGATTCACAGTCAGTAAATTAGTCAAAGAGTGTCTTTAATAGTAATGCTACATCAGTGATTTCAACAACAGAGCAGTGTAAAATGGCAATGTCTTATATTTCACGATGTTGTTCTTACTGTACAGTATTTCCATATGCATCATTACTGTGTCAGTTAAACCTCTGCGGTAGTATGGCTATATCTTTTTTTATTTATTTATCTCAAGACCTTGTTTTGACTTGAGATCTTGACAGTTCCGTGTCATGCTTTTGAAAATGCTTATCTTTTTTTGAGCAATGTGTCATAATTTGTCTTATCTGAGGAATGAATCTGCTTCACAAGACTTCCCGCCTCAAACCCCCTGAAAAAAAAAAAAAGACTTAAGAGGACTCTTGGCAATCAAAATGTCACTGATATAAAAATAGATCCAAAGATGTGGCTTGTTTTCAGGTCTTTTGTGACATCTCAACGCTAATCCTTTTAGAATATCAAAGTTTATGTCTTTTGTAGCCTAACAATATCATCCTTTTTTAACAAACCAATACTGATCATTCAAGTCTAGAACAGTTTGTTTCATGGCGTTACAATAAAGTGGAAGTGTGAGACATTCATTTTGATTTCACATGCTTTTCAGCCTATTGCTTAAGCCCTGTCATTTTGATGAGAGACAGCCAGAGCTTTATTAAAATGGTAGAAACAGAGAACTAGGCTGAGGATGTGGTAAAAAGCACAGGCTGTACCTCTTGCCGACTTGTGATGATTTTTTTTTTTGTGAAACGGGACCAATATGGAACGTTGTGAATTCATGTTGGAGACTGCAGTGTCAGCCGCCATCTCAAAGCTAGATCCCTATAATGAAACACTCTCGGCTTGTTCTGAAACAAGCTAGATATTCAAAAGTTTCCATTTCGGGATCAATTATTGTACCCTAAGAGAAAATAACACAGGCTGTACAGTGTTTGATATTCTTTCTCATAACGCCTATAGAAGATGTAGCCACAAGAGGCTGGAACAGTTATTATAGAAGCAAAAATTGACCTATGGAGCATAACAACAGAATGTCCATTCTTGTAATAGATGATATAAACCTCATAAATTAGGTGATTATATCCTAAGGGGATTTGATATTCCTTTTGAATTAAATAACTGGCTTAAAGTAGGACATTTACTATGGAATATTCATCCACAGCCCTCATTTATTTGCATTGTGCTGTTAAAGGAATCCTCTCCAGCTCTCACTTAGTGGGCTGTTTTCTGCATAATAGCGGTCCAAAATGTTCCCATCACATTTTTAAGATCTCATTTTTCCAACTTCCAACTGTGCTGATGATGACATGCAGAATCTGAATGACTTTCAGACATTGCTGGTTTTGTTTGATCTATTCCTTTTGTCCTCAAAAAAGGGTCTTTTGAAGAGCCGCCTATCTGTCCCTCTGTGCAACAGACAGACAGACAGACAGCACTGAACAATCAAGTCGGCCTTTTCAGCCAGCTTTATAATTAGTCCACCATGAATAGGGGCGAAACATGAAATCTCTACCTCTCAGGATAGTCTCACACTTTGCACATTTGAAAACTGGCTTAATTGGGGTCAAACTCTGTTGCTATGAGATGTAATAGGAGGACATAAAGAAACACAGCAAAAACAGACATTTCCACATAAAAGCAAAGTGGTTTGCTTTGATTTTCAGACTAAATACAGTAGCAAACAAAGGGACCCCCTGAAAACACTGCTTATACTGTTTAAAAGAAAAGCGTGTAGCATTTGTGGGAATGGAATGTTTTCTTTGGTGTATAATCACCTGAAAATGAGAGGCATGTTTTCGTTACCTCAGAATGAGTCGTTCATATCTACATACAGAGCAGGTCCTCTTCATGTCTGCCACCATGTTTCTAGAGTAGCCCAGAATGGACAAACCAAACATTGACTCTAGATAGGACAATTCACGTTTTCACGTCAGTCACGTCGGTGTTACGTTACACTTCCGAAATGTTCAGTTCAGATTTTTAGAATGTGTTACTTACAATTCCGGAATGTTTCAGTTCGGATTTTAGAACGTGTTATATTACAATTCCAGAATGTTCAGGTTGGATTTTAAAATGTGTTCCGGTATAATTCTGAAATGTTCAGTTCAGATTTAGGAACATGTTACGTTACCCATCCAAAATGTTCAGTTTGGATTTTAGAACATGTTGCGTTGCAATCACGGAATATTCAGTTTGAATTTTAGAACGTGTTATGTTACAGCTCAGGAATGTTCAGTTTGGATATTAGAATGTGTTATGTTACAATTCCGGAATGTTCAGTTCAGATTTTAGAACATCTTATGTTATAATTCCGGAATGTTCAGTTTGGATTTCAGAACGTGTTACGTTACCCCTTCCAAAATGTTCAACTTGGATTTTAGAACGTGTTCGATACAATTCCTGAATGTTCAGTTTGGATTTTAGAACGCGTTACGTTACAACTCAGGAATGTTCAGTTTGGATATTAGAATGTGTTATGTTACAATTCCGGAATGTTCAGTTCAGATTTTAGAACATCTTATGTTATAATTCCGGAATGTTCAGTTTGGATTTCAGAACGTGTTTCGATACAATTCCGGAATGTTCAGTTTGGATTTTAGAACCCGTTACGTTACAACTCAGGAATGTTCAGTTTTGATATTAGAATGTGTTATGTTACCAATCCAAAATGTTCAGTTTGGATTTTAGAACGCATTATGTTTCCTGAATGAATCATATATTGCACGATACTGTAACATCATGCTTTAATGTGTTTTTTTTTTATCAAGAGTCTGTTATCCTTTATGTGGTGCATCAGCCTTTTTTGGTCTTTGTGTCTGTAATGTTAACAGTGAATGATTTAGAGTTGTTTTTGCTTCTGAATGTACTTATTGCACAATGCAGTATCATGTGAAGGGACCTAAGAGTGTGACCATGCCTGCTGCAGTCTCAAACATAGATATTCTGTGAAAATGTGTGCAATTAGGTGACTCATGACATGTTCTGATACCTTTACTGTCAAAACTCAGTGGTGTCAGAGCTTATAGGTAGAATCACAGTTGTATTAGCACAATTACTGTAATTCAGTTTAACCTTTTTTGTTTCAAACATTAAAGTCGGAGGCTTTCATTAGATGATAGGCAGTCGCTTACTGTAGTTTGGCAGCTGGCTAGGGGCAGCAGAGCACCACTTATGTATTATTAATTTTAAAGTAGTTACAGTCCATCAGCCGTACTGTCCTCGTCCTCCCACCGTGCACGAGCCCTCTGGGCACAGTGCTCGGAAGCAACGAACGCTACCCGACAGAAGCACAGCTCCGCCTTTTCTCACGTCCCCTCGATGTCGCCCTTAGTCTGTCAAAGAGCCGACCATATAAGATGATAGTGTGTCAGACAGAGTTAACCTCCACTAATGCAGAAGTCTTGCCTTCAGGAGGCTTAATATTTAAATACCTGGCTGCACAATTTACAACCACATGAAACAGAATACCTGTTCTGTAAATTGTGCTAGTTTACTCAGTTTTACCGCAGTATGTGACTTGAAGACAAACTTATTTTTATTAATTTTGTGTGAACAATATGTACAAAAAGCAAACCAAAGTGAGCCTGAAGTGTCCTAAAGCAAAAACTTCACTAAAAATCAATCTTTTCAGTATCAAATTTCCGTTGTCTGAAGGTATGAAAGATGGCCCTGAAAAGTTTGGAGGTTGTTCCTTCTCAGAGGACAGCAGCTGGTTGCATTCACAGTGGTAATACTGCATTGTGATCACACACAAAAGTGAGTATTTGATATTTACGAATGTCAATTTTCAGAGACATATTCCTCTTTTAAGAGAAATAATCCTGTTAAGACCCTGTTGGAATGCTTGTGATGCACCTGTCAATAGAATATGTTGCATACGTTTTCTGCTAACAAATCAGATGTTCTCATATAAAACAATTTGTTTGCATCCAAAAAATTTTGTCAATAGAAGTCTGAGCTCTCTGTTTGCTTGGAGTCTGGGTGACCCTGATTGAATCATGAAATATTAATTGCATCAATCTCAAACAGAAACAGCATCAGGGGTCAGTTGTTGTGTGTGGGTGTGTAGGTGTGTGGGTATGGGTGTGTAGGTGTGTATGTGTGTGTCCTTCAGTTATGGATGCTGAAGCTTTTGTTTCAAACAAGGTAGAGACGTCTACTGAAAGTGCAGTGACAGTTAACTGTCATGAAAGTGCTGAAAAGACTGTAGAGAATCAATGTTACAGGGGAAACTATGTCTCTCTCTAAGTTTTTTTTCTCATCTAAATAAAAAACATACAAACGAAAAACGCAGCAAAGGAACCGATGAGAGAAATAAACCTGTACTTCACCATCTACAGTATGTAAAATGAAAACTAGAGTGATGTACAGCATAGTCAGGATCACATTTGTACATACAGTGTTGGTACTGAAATGGCTGTGTAATCCCAACAATACTGAGCAGAAAGAAATCATAGTTACAATATAAAAATAATAAAATATTCAACAATGATTTTACTACACTATAGGCACTGTCCACAAACACAACCCCCTCTATTAAAAACACACTGTCATGCTGCTAGCTTATTAACACTTGTTAGAGACGGACTTCACAACTCAGTGCAGGCCAAATGTGTGAGGACAGTCTTGCTTCCTCTACTCCAGCAAATTTGAATTGCAACAAAAACAAAAACTATGATATTGTAAAGCGCTGACTCTAAGGTTAAGTTTGTGGGTGTTAGCATCCACGTCCGATGAACCATGTAAAAATTGCAGCCCTTTTTATGCATACCACCCAAGGCTGAAATTACTTTTGTGCTGGAGTAAAGCCAAAATAATGAAAAACACATTACTATCCTATTACTTAGGGACTACAGTGTGTATGATTTCATATCAGTAGGGGTGAGAAAAAAAATCGATACACCTATGTATCGTGATGTTTAAATAGATTTTTGAATGCCAGAATCAATATATTTGCTTCATTTGAGTCTATGTAGAGGTAGAAGGAAGTTAACGCTTTTATAGTTGTAGTGAAAGTAAAGTGGCGTCATATCCATTACGTATCTGTCAAAAAACAAAACAAACCGCAGCCAGCCGAAACGAGAAAGCAGAAAATGGTGGAGGGACAGCGTGGATACGACCTGCACCCTCATATTTTCAAGTGGTAAACACTACACGTACAGTAAAGTATGGAAACACTTTGGGTTTCTCACATGCAAGGAAAAGAAGCAAGGAACCCTAACCCGTCACTCTCATCTCTATGGTCAAATTACAACAGTAGAGCACCCATATACTGACATTTATGTTAAATGCATTCAAACGGCCCCGATGGAGCTGACTATGGATGTATAAAGAGAACGAAGCTGACGGGCGAGCCAGCGGCAGACTTGGCGAAGAATACACAAGTCACTACGTCCGGTTTTCAAAATAAGGTGTTAACAAACGGTACTGTATATACAAAATATATATACATATATAGAAATAAGATTGATTGGATTATATTCACCAGAAGTTTAAAACATTACATGTCCCTTATACAGTATATTTAAAAGAAAATACCACCAATTTGTGAGGGAAATGTCTTTATTCTTTGATTGTTGGGTTGCCAGAAAGAAAAAAAAAAGAAGAAAATTCCTGACAATGACTGATGTATTTGACTTCAGGACATCTCTGACTACATGCAGACACAAAATCAAGCATTTTTACTCTATTAATTTAGATATAAATCGTAATATCGAATCAAAATACTTGTGGAATCGATAATCAATACTTAAAAAATACAATACATATCAAATTGGCACCCAATTATCGTGATAGAATCGAATCAGGAGATAAGCGTATCGTCCCAGTCCTACATGTCGGTAGTTAAATGTCCTTCTCTTGGTGATGGCTAAAGTGGTAAATATGCTCAGCCTTCTTCAGTCAGACTACTGGCTTGCTTTTATATAGGAGCGCATCATTTCCTGCCAGTGATTTCACCTGACACAACAACAACAAACAGGGCGGCTCTGCATTCTCTCCGTTTGGGATGACTGGATTCCTGATCTCTGTTGCATCACCACTTTGTGATTTAGATGAGTGTGTTTTGATATGAAATCCTTTGCCAGAGTAGCTGTCAAATGTAAGAAGACCCACATTTTTCCTGGAATTGTCACGGACTGACGCTGTCAAGCACGACCTCCACCAGGCAGCATCAAGCTGACGCAGCCCCTGTTTATGCAAGCCAAACTAGCTCACAGTTTAATTCAATCTCAGTTTCAGTAAACTTGCATCAGTCCAGTCAGGTGACAAGAGCTCATGAATATATTTCGCTAAGGTTGCTTGTTTCGTCTTCTATACCTGAAGCTGTTGAAATTGCAGATGATGTTCACTGGAGTCATGGCTGGAGATTGGTTGGAGTAAAGTTTTGGACTAGAGTGCAGCAGTTGATGGAGCTGCAATGCTGCTCTGCACCGCAGGGATGGATGTGTGTGTGTGTGTCTATGTGTGTGTGTTACTAGGACTCACCTCTGACTTCTACCATAACAGACGGCTGTGGGTCATTATGGCAAGTCCAGGAATGACGAGCAATGCAGTGATGGATTATAGTTGGTGTGAATGCTCCTTTGTGTGTGTGTGTGTGTGTGTGCGTGTGTGAATCAGGTCACCTCCACTCCCTCCTGACCTTCCCCAGTTTCCTCCACACCTCCTCTCTCCTTCTATCTATCCCTCCTTCCCTCCTTCTCAGCAGTGTTTCTCTGCAAAGGTTATTATCACAGCGAGAGAAGCCACAACCCTTTTAAAGTCAGGAAACACACACTCAGCAGGCGTGAACATTTGTGTTGAATGAGTGTAAAACATGTTTTCCTATCTTAGCTCACTTGTGCCACACGATTTTTTTTGTAGATGATATCAAAATAAATTAGAACGATACCTCCTCCAGAGAGACCAGGACTACACTACACTGTCATTTACTTTTTTTTCAATTACAGTGTACCTGACACAACCATTGTGCTTTGTAATAACAGAAGCTGTACTGCAGTCTGCTGTTATCTTTTCTGGTTTTTTTTTTTTTTCATTGATAAGCAGTGTGTACAAAAGCTGTGTGGTTGGATTTCTGTTTCACACTACTGGTCTAAATCTGCCTTTGTTTTCATCTGTTGTTGGAAGTGAGAGCAGGTCATGGGTTACTGCAGTCAAGCTTATGAGTTAAACTAAGGGCAGTCTTTGAGCAGACCACAGCTTTGATGACATTAGATTACTTTATTACATATTATTAATTTGGTTAACATTCTTATTTTGAGTGATTTAGAATAGAATCGCTAAAAAGACCTAGATTATTAGCAACAATGATAAAGGCAATCTGCCTCTATTACGTTACATTGCATTTCATGTGGAGTCCCCCAAGGCTCTATACTTGGCCCAATTCTTTTCTCTATTTATATGCTCCCATTAAGTAACATCACCCAAAAACGAAATCTCCCGTTTTGCATTGCATTGTAATGCACTAACCCAATAATCACCCCAAATCTTCTTGACAGAAACCTTTTGATAAAGTTCTTTGACACACCTTGTGGTGCAACCTGGACATATCGTCAGTGACCCGGGGCAATCAGGTGTTTCGGGTCTTAACATCAGACACACTCACCCGGGCCACAACCATTTACAATATCAACCAACTAAAGACTTTTTTTTCTACATATCCTTACTACAAAGATCATTGCATTTTGCTGCATTATCGTTCATTGGTGAGCAGTTCTAGTGTCTTTTTAGGACAATTACTGTATCATTTACTGTATTTCTTCACCCAAATGTAGAGAAGTTAACGTTTTTCAAAGTATTGTTAGCATACAGCCCCAACAACCTCCACCAAGAAAGGCAGCCTGTATGTTGCTTGAAGGCAAAATCCAGAAAAAGGTCTGCTAATCACTCACTAGTCGCTTGTCAAGCTTAACTGATGTGAGTGCACAGTAAAAACAGAAGGAATGACCATTTTCACTTTCTGATCAACTCAGGGCTCTAGATTTTGGTGGTTGGACAAGAGGACACGGTTTAGTGGTATTTAAGTGAATGAATCAAACTGAAACTATAAAAGTGATGGGGCCAAAAAAAGGATTTTGAAAAATGAGGAGGGGAGTTTCCCCCCATTCCCAGTGGAAATGATGCCGTTGCAACAAACTAACTGACCTCAATATGTGTCTTTAGGACATTGATTCCTGGATGGCTGAAAACTTTCTCCAGCACAATGACAATAAATCATATTGTTTGGACCACAGTATATAGCCTCCCCACTTTCTCCACATCTATGTCCATTGTCCCGTTTTTGTGAAGAAATTGTCTAGTTAAATCAAGTTTCAATCAACTCGGTATTGGCTTCAAATTCCGATCGATCCCCTGTACCTCTGACCTGGAGGAAGTCTCTCATTATCTATTTCTCTTTCGAGCATCTCTCAGTCTATTTCATCCCATCTCCAGCTAGTTAAAAAAATGCTGCAGTAAGAGTCTTAACAATGTCAAAAAGAGGGACCATATTATTTCCATGCTTGCCTCCCTACTCTGGCTCCTTGTTAGCTGCAGAATTAAATTCAAAATCGTACTGTTTGTTAAAAGTGTCGTGTCTCCACACCACACTGCCAGAGACCTGCTGAGATCCTGACATGTTTCTCCCATTATATTAGTTTTCAACAGTCAGTTTAATTGTACTTATATTTGTGCGCCTCTAACTGTGCCTAACTTAACCTGCTCATGTATTTCTTCTGAAGCCTTTGTTGCTGTTTGTTGTCTTTGTCTTTATGTTCGTCTACTGCCTTTTGTACAGTTTTCCCCTCTGTGCTCTAAGCACCCGGATCGACTGTGTTAAAGTTCCATATGAAGTAAGTTGTGCTGTATCAGAGCAGGTTAAGGTAGTGGGGTACCTCGAGATGTCAGCAAAGGGAGCAGATTTGCTTTTGAAATGTCAAAAATAGTAAAGAACATTTTGTGAGAAATTTAGTAAGACAACATGTGATCAATGTATGTAAAAAGTTAGACTGTGTGGTTAGAGACAAAGATGTAACAATGCATTACCAGTAAAATTCTTAAGCTCAAATTCTAGCTTAAAGGTACAGAAGTATTATCAGCCACTTGTACTTAAAGTACCAAAAGTGAAAGTAATCATCTGACAGAAAAAAATCCTTATAATATATTACATTAATAGATTCTTAATACTGATGCATCAATGTGTAAGCGGTATTTTACTGTTGAAGTTGCTCGAAGTGGAACTACTTTAAATACAGTTCGGTCCAGTGGTTCCCAGTCTAGGGGTCCGGCCCCTCCAAAAGGGTCACAAGATAAATCAGAGGGGTCGTGAGATGATTAATGGGTGAGGATAGAACAAAAAGCAAAGTTCTCGAGCATAAATCTGCATTCATTACTCAGACTTTTCTCTAATTTTAGTTTTTTGCTAAATGTGGGATACCTTTAGGGCCCTTTTAAATGAAACAATGTGAGAAGTAAAGAGGGGAACTGTCTCTTTGTGGAACTACTAACAACTTATAAACATCTGGAACATGACAAGGAGCCTCAACTACACTAACGTATCCTCATACAACGGTTCGTAGGATATCTTATGAAAAAGTAATTCCTCCTTTTTCGTTAATTTCTTCACAGAAAACAACTTCCTTAGGTTTAGGCAACAAAACTACGTAGTTAGGTTTAGGAAAATTATTTATATCCTTTATAAGCTTATAATTTTTGTTTTATGCAAAATCTTAAATTAAAAAGTAACCAATAACTGCAGCCTGTTAGTGTAAAGTAGCATACAATAGATGTACTTATGTATAGTACTTGAATAAATGTGCTTATTTACTTTCAAGACATAAAAACTCTTTATGTTACCTGGTTAAGTGCAGTCAGGCAGACTGGATGATATTCATGAGCATGCAGGTCAGGACTGAGCAGAGAGACGTGGGATTTCTTGGGCCACCTTGAAACTGCATTATGTGACACAACATTGAGAGTTCAGAAAAGCAGATAGAAGAATGCACTATAGGAAATGTTACCATATCTTTTGTCATCTATATTTATGAAAAAACAGCAGTAATGTATGCATGGCTCAATCAGGCACCGGGGGCACACTGGCCAACTGGAAGAGTGGGCGGTTGCCTGCTGGGGTTGTCAGCACTGATATGAAAAGAAAAACTCCATGCTGTTTTGTATTTCTGCTGTTGACTGGTCGGCCGGCTCCTTAATAGGTGTGTGTATGTGTGTATGTGTGTGTGTGCGCATTATGTATGAGGTCATAAATTTGTCACATCCCATCTCTCATCTCAACTCGCCACTTTTTACTTTTCTGCTCTTCACAATGAATGCTGAGCTGACAGTGGTCTGTATAAATTTGTGAAAATGTGAACGTACTGTAACAAGTGACCAGTGTGCTGCCTTCAAGGCTCTGGTTGAAGAAACAGACTTTTGAGTTGAGCAGACATACAGTTCAGGGATTTAACACTTAGATGTAAAATAACATGTCACTATGTTTTGGTAGTGTGGACTTGTGTTGTATAAAGTAGCTACATTGTATTCTATTCCATCGAGGCTATTTCCATGTTATTGGTTCTTTTATCTACAATGGTGGAAATGAGTTTAAGAATCTGTTCCAGTAATTTATTTTAATTTGTCTAAGAAATTACATTTGGGTTTGCGGAAGCTACTCATAATCCAATTACAAACTCATTGGGTAAAGTGTGTAACAACAACATTAATAATTTGTACCTACCTAAGGACTGAATAATGTGTAAATCTGGGTTCAATCCCACCTGTGGCGATTCTGTGTAGTTTCTATCTATTTAACCTAATTAAGCGAATCCCTGGCTGTTAAAAAATACAGAGAACATGGAAGAGAATTTGTGGATTACTCTGCAGGAGTGGTTTGCAAGGTTTCGCTGTACGTTGTTGACATAATCAAAACTTACCACTACTGGAATCTATTGTGACCAACATGAATTCAAGTTGACCGCAGTTGCTGTTCTTTGCGTGGGTCCGTCAGGCCTAAAGAGGGATATTTGATACTAAGAGGGTGGATTTTTTTTGGGTGGACAAATGGGTTCATAATGGATTATGGGATACTGATGGCCACAAATGACAAACCGGCTGTGTCCTCCAGATCTTGGCTAAAGGCCACACTACTTGCATTGGGAGGAGCCGCCGTAGGGGAACTGTCTTGTCATCCAATTAAGTTGTATTTCATCTTGAAATGTGAACTTTGAAGGACGCAGACTCTGAACTGGAACATAATTCTTGTCTATTGGAGGGAGGGAAGGAGCGGCAGCAGAAGTTAATTATGATGTAATGCTGTTTAATGTCAAATACACCGGTTTCCTCGTCAATAATGGTGATAATATAACATTACAGTCGGTCTATTAAGGTTATTATTATATATTCTTTACAAGAGTTGACACTGTAACTCACACCAGTTACACCATTATTTGACAGCCTTTTGATCAGCGTTGGATCTTCATCAGCTATGCAGTAGGTGAGCTAAATTCCCTTTTTGAAATAACAAACGTTAAACTTATTCACGCTGCAGTTGGTAACCTTGAGCAAATATTAGAAAAATGAATGTTCATAAAACAGTCACTAAATCCTGACAGTAGTGCATGAGACAGACAATATGTGAAAAAAATAATGTTCCTCTGCTTCCTCCTATAGGGCTTCTAATGGCATTTGCAAGTTACTACCATCTCTGAACAAAAACAACCAATCAGAGCCGAGCAGTCTCTGAGCAACTGTCAATCACTGCTAGTGAAACTTGCGAACTCCAATCAAACTGTCAAACTAGGCAGCTCTGATCAAAGTTTGCTCCGGCCGGTGGAAGGTGCCTGGTTTTGGCTCAACTGTTCTCAACATGGCGGCCGGGTCACAAACTTTATTTTCATTTTACTGCTAAACAGATACATTGAAATGTGTTTCTAAAAACATTAAATGTTTCCTGAAATTTTGAGGCAAGAAATAGGCATGACAGTAACGGATTCATATTTGATCAGCGCTGCCTAGTTTGACAGTTTGATCAGTGTTCATGAGTTTCACTAGCAGTGATTGACAGCTACTGTAGAGACTCCTCTGCATTGATTGGTTGTTTTCCTTCCGCTCTCTGAAATCTTGCAAATGCCATTAGGAGCACCGGAGGACACAGAGGAACATCATTCTTTTAGATTACCTGTCTTAATTTTCTCAAAGTTACCGACTTCAGCTTAAACATATTGTTAGTAGGTCAAAAATAATGTAAAGAGTAGACGTCTTACCCTGGCATTCAGACTGAAATTTGTGCATTAAAAACATGAGTCTGAAAAAATGTAAAAGGTTGGTAGAAAGTTTGATGTATCGATAAAAGCAAAATGTGACAAAGTGCAAGGGAAAAAACAGGCTTAGTGAAGTAATCATGACGCACATGAAGCATGTAACTTAAACTTCCGTTGTAGCTTCCGCTCCACTGAAGAGAGGAGGAATGACGGCAAAAGAAAACATCACATTTGTAGGGAGCTGTAACGTTCCTCAAATAATATAAAACAGAAATAACTGTCATATTTCCATCATGTTTTACACACCTCATTCACATTTTCTTTTGCAGAATGTCTGAAATGTTGCATGTTACAGTAAGTGACCAGGAGTGTGCGCTTGCACAGATTTTACTTTGCAGGCTGCAGGTGCAGTTATATGTCTGAACACATGTGGCAAAGGATTATAAGGATGCTAGGATGGTACAGTGAGTTGGTTTCTGTGAGAGGATTACCCCAATGTCTCCTGAGACCTGAATATAAACCCACAAGAGAGTACTGTTTCAGGTTCTTGCATTATAACGCTGTCTTATTGCTGGTACATGAAGGTGTTTAAGATCCCTTGGGTGCTGTATGATGCTGTACCCAGAGGTCGAAGGCTTGTCATCCCGTTGCTGTACACATTTACCCTGCAACTCACCAGAGAGAGAGAGATATTAATTTCCGTCAGGGAAGGTTTAGAGAGCAGATTCTAGTTTAGTCGATATTATTAGATATGAAATAAGGTTATTATCCCAAGAAATGAAGCCCCTGCAGTTTCCCTTCAACACCTAATAAGCAATGACTCATTCAAGGTCTTTCTGTTGGGTTGTTATTGACTTGTGTGGTTTGGGGCAATTATTTTTTCCCTCAATTATTTACTTTGCCCTTTAGCCTCCCTTCAATGCCTCTGTTTCTGACTGTAAACTATGCGGATAAAAACATGTGTTTATGATGATGATGAAGACGATGAGCGCGAAAAGGGAAAAAAAAAAGACAAAGATGAAAAGAAATATAACTTGGGGAGAAAAAGTGTGGGGAAGAAGAAGATAAGGATGTGTCACAAGGGAGGAATAAAATAAGAAATCTGCAACAACTGCCTGCAATTACTGTGCCTTCTTGTCCGTGGCCTCCTAATTAAGAGAACAGAGGGAGAATGCAGATTAGAGGGGAGGGCCGGGAGATAGGCCTGTGGCTCTCCAGTCCTCAGAGAGAATCTCATCCAGGGATTCGCTCTCCTCTGTTCATACAAAACAATGAGGGGGTCTACATTATTCATCTCCGGGAGTGAGAAACACAGAGGCAGCGAGAGAGAAAAAAGGACGGAGCAAAACTTGAGTGGGGGTGGAGAGACAAGATGTGGATGCTTGGGAAAAGAACATTTTAGTGCATGTATGTGTGTGTGTATACTCTCTTCCTGAGGGCCCTTTTACATTTGTGGTTTTGGTAAAGCTTATTGAGAAATTCTTTTGTGGGTTTTCAGCAATTTTACCCACTTACTCATGGGTTAAATCCTTCTCAGCATAGGCTCTTAGCCTTTCCAATTACCAATCACATGCAATTTTAGTTAGTCTTTTAGCTTCTAATGGTGCTGTGCCGCTGTACAAGCTTGGCAAGAAATAACAGTGCTGTAAGAAGATGCTTGCTGTGTCTGCTTCCACAACGTGTTACATCTTTAGAGGTTGGTAAAAATAGGCTTCCTCACTTCAGACGTTTCTCTTTGCCACATAACAGGTGTTAATGATTTGGAATAAATGAATGGATTTTTCACATAACTGGGTCTGGCCATAGACATCATTATCAGTGAATATGATAAATAAATTGTTGTCTCAGTAAAGACAACAATCAGATGTTAAGGCCTGCCAGGTATTTGACCTACTTGTTAGATGTTCCTCCTGCCGTAAAGGAACTGCTAAGCCATGTATAAGAATCAGTTGCATTTTCAAAGCTGTGCCTCTAGCTGCTGCGGGATCGATACATAAACCAGTCTCAGCAGGGGGTTCCTGTAAGAGGGAAGTATAATTTAGTGAGATTTGCACTATTAATTAGTTCACATGGAGTTCCCAAGGAGTGTTTGAGGGTTTACTGTGCATGCTGCGCAGGAATACATGAAGGGGACGCAAGGGTGCTGTATTCTTGGGGTTCTTGTCAGCCTTTTGTTTCACATGTTCATCTGTGTTTAATTTAGACTCTGAGTAAAAACAACTGGATGACAGGATCTGTTAGGAATTTATTTATATTCTGCTGCTTCCTTGATAGCAAGGCTTGCATAATACACTGTGACTTGCACTCAGTGATGGAAGATAAACATGTTAAATATCACCGTCTGAAATTACAACGGCCAAAAATGTCACACTGTTTTTTTTGTTAAATTGTTTCAAGTTAATTAAGTTCACAATGTCTGTCTGACTGTTAGTCTATTAATGTTAAAGTAACTTGTCACTATGAAAGGAGCGATAAAGTGAGTACCTCGTGATCTATATCTCTTTTAAATCAAGAACAGTGACTCCTTATATGGGAATCATGATATACGCTGCTGATGCAGTACGACTATGGGCGCTGGTTTAAGTGGATTAAAGGAACAGTGTGTACTGTAGGATCTGGCAGTATCCAGCCATGAGGTTGCAGATTACAACTTCTCCCGTGTGCCAAGCGTGTAGGATTGCTACTGTGGCTGACGTTAAAATGCAAATAGCCCTCTTTAGAGCCAGTCGTTGTAAGAGTAGAGTGCTTAGAGTGTGTGTGTGTGTGTGTGTTTATGTGGGAAGTGAGTGGTGAAGCGAGAGAGAGAGCACGGTGGCGACAGGAGCGAGTAACGTCATCGACTCCGGCCCAAGCAGGAAAAGTTAACAGAGTTTGGATTGTCCGCTCTGGGCTACTGTTGAAACATGGCGGTGCAACACGTTGGACTCTGTGGAGAGAGGACCAGCTCCTTTTGTAGATATAAACGGCTCATTCTAAGGTTACGAAAACACAATTCTTATTAGCAGGTAATTTATACACAAAGAAAAAACATACTTATTAATATTATATTCCATTTGTGCCAATAGTTCCCCCTAATTGTTACACACTGGTCCTTTAAGTGGATGGTTTTCATTTTGTTCAGAGAGAAGACCATGTGGCTACAAACGTTTTGGTATGCATAGTGCCCGTTTTGTCACATATAAAGCACTTAACAATTTTCGCACAGAAGCAAAGTTCACCCGAAAAATAAATGTACTGCCATTATGAATTTCTCGGTTAAAAAAAAAACTTGAAAAACTTGTTCACCCTCCTCCTACATATCTTTTTAACCTTGACCATGGATGATCCTGAAAAATGCTTTGCAAAATCCACGCTTCTTCAAAGTAATGATATTCCAAGGTTTTACCTCAAGTACTCTCCTTAAACCAGAACGTCTTATCACCGTTATGGGTTTAATGTAAAAATCATTGAATCATTTTATATTATCAAAGAAAAAACATTTAAAGGATGGTGCGGCTTTGGCGGAGTTCTGTTTGCTAGGCGCTTTCTAGAATGTGTACGTTTTGGCTGCGTTCTAGTTAAAGTGTTTGTTAAAATAGGCCACATCTACTGCTGCTCATCTCTCTCCAACTAGCAGCCATCTCAGTTGGATAACTGTCAAACAGTCTGTAGTTTATATATCAGTATCACTACCATCAAGTATCTCACATTACTTTATATAAAAATCTCTGAAAATAGACCTTGAAGTTTACAAAATGTAATTAAAAAGAATAAATATCTGCATGAATGAGACAATTTCACACCATTGCTTTTAATTCATGTAGACATTCCTCAGAGTCATTTGGTGTGTGCGCATACTCTGAAAGTCTTCATTTGTCATCTATCACTACTTGAAAGGCATCCCGTAATTTATCAGATGAGTTAAACAGAGAAACAGCAACTTCAGTGAAGAGTGTTCATGTGATGGTTTGTATGGACTTGCTCTCCCGTACACTCGTACAGTTCTTGTGCTCACAAGGACAAGCTCTTTCAATCTATCAGGCTGCACATCTTTGTACTTCTGCGAGGAATTCATCTTGTTCCCCTGCAGGTTTTCACCTTGAACATTACTGCTGCAGCCAAACCAATCCGCCTCGGCACGGCCTGAACTCTCTAATAGAACTGAATAGCAAGAGGAGGGATGACCCTCGGGGGCCAACTCAAAGCAATTCTTTCGCAAGAAGATTGAGGAGATGTTTGGTGGTGTATAGAAAGCCGAGGTCAAACGTTTGGCAATGTACACATGTGGTTTTACTCATAGTATGATTGGCTTCCTATTCTCTTGGGAATCTGCATTTCCAGTTGACCCATAAATGCTCTCCCTTTAATCATGGCACATATCGTGAGAGCTAAGGAGTGTAGGCACCGTCAGAGGCTGACATGTGACTACCTTTCACATCAAATGATGATGCTGTTTTCCTGCTAATCCCTTTTGACATGCACTTATTCATAATGCTATTTCTACTGTAAGCACTCTAAATATATAGCATGGAATGCGGCCTTGTGTAGAAATGATACCCAGAGCTTTTAATCTTTTCGCAGATCGTTGCGTTTTGTATTTCGACTCTGAATGAAATGAGCTAACTCAAAGTCAGAAGCTATCGCTCGGTGCGAATGAGCCGGAAACAAACTGAAATGGAACTCGGATGACTCACCATGCTGCTCAATATACCTCGGGGTAATGGTGTTGTTCTGAGAGTTGTGTGCAATTACACCTTGGCCAGGTCACTCATGGGCTAAGCACACATTATTGAGCGTCCCACTCGTCCTAAAAACACAAGACTAAAAGAAAAAGTCCTGTTCCCACAAGAACAAAAATGCTCTTGCTCATTAAGGAAATGGCTTTAGCTCTGCAGATCCAAGTTTGTGGTCCGTGTTGCTTGTGAGGCAGCGTGAAATATTTGAAGTGCGGCTTGGGACCATAACAGCTTTTGGCAAAGCACACATTGACGGAAAGTTTAAGTCAAAGAGGGAAACCAAATGTTAACACTGTTTGTGAGAACATCCACACACCATGCACACACTTACAGCTTATTATGCTTATCTCGCAGAACATATAAATCTTGAGAGAAAACAAGCATTTAGATATGATCACATAGGTATACGTTGGCCTACAGATCTCAGGAACACACAGAACACACTATCTAACATCAGGGTAAGGGAAATCACTCTTCAGCAGCCAGCTGCGTTCACTTCACACATAAACCAGCTCGCAGGTTTGCACAAAGAAAACATTAGAACCGCAGTTCAATTAGACGTCTGCTCACACACAGAACTGCTCACAGGCCAGCTTAAACTTTGTCAAGGTTAGGCGTTTATGCAAAGGAGCCCCCGAAAGGTGACTTTTGGAGTGTTTTTTTCATGCTTAATGTGTCTTTTTGAAGTGTGTGTGTGTGTGTGTTGTCTTACGCAAGTCAGTGCTGGCAGCCTCTGCATGTAGGCGTTACGCCAGTATAAAGAGGCTTCTTTGGAAAGCAGAGCACATTACTCTGATGATAATCTAACCTAAAGCAGAGAGGTGATCATTTGTCACTTTCATCTTTGAAATTATTATAAATGCAGTATTCATCTGCAGCATAGAATAAATGTTCAGCCGGAGATTGGTCATTTATTTATTAGCTGATGTGCTGGGAAGTTGATGCTTTTAGCAAATACAGTATATATTGCAGCTGAATTAAAGCAGCAGTAGGTAGGATTGGAGCAAATATGGTTAAAAAAAAGCTGTTTTTACAAAACGGTCACTAGTATATCCTGACAGTAGTGCATGAGACAGGTAATCTGAAAAGAATCATGTAACTCTGTATCCTCCGACAGCTGCAGGATTTCACAGACCGGAGGAAAACAACCAGTCAGAGCTGATCTAGAGTCTGCCGTCTCTGAGCAGCTCAGAGATTCAGCTTCAACTCAATATTCTGTTACAGTAATGCCTATTTCACGCCTCAAATGTTTTCAAAAACATCTTGTATTGTACTGTTTAGCTGTAAAATGAGAAAGTTTATGACCTGGCAGCTATGTTGAGATCAGTTGAGGAAATACCAAGCACCGCCCAACAGCCGGAGAAAACCCTCTCATTTTACTTTGCGAGTGATTAACAGCCGGCTCTGTTGAATGAACAGCCAATAGGAACGCTCTCTCTCTATGAAATGACCTGTGATTGGTCAAAGTCTCCCGTCACGAGCTAGATTTTTTCAAAGCCTGGAAACAGAGCCAAGAAGAGGTGCAGACAACTAGTTATCTCTCAGAACACTTGAATTACAATATGCTGAAAGGTTATTATGGAATTTTTGCCCAATGATGCCAAAAACATTCTGCCTGATGCCACTTGGGGTAAAACTCAAATTCACTGAACTTCCCGTCTAAATTTAGAACTATCACTTTAGCACGTTGTCTCCAATGTACCAAGCTTTGTGCCAAAGTTTTGCGTTATTTTATTTTTCTGCTGACGGAGTGAAAGACCGGTGGAGAGCAAGAGGCTTCAGGCCAAGGTGCGTGCATGTGTATGAGTGTGTGTGTTGTGTGGCAATAGAGATTACTGCTGAGTATGTTGCTGGGTCTCCTTTTTCCTGCGTATCATGCATTTTGCTGCCAAGACTCGGGTTTTGATAGGAATGCCAGGGCAAATTATGCATGCACTCCTTTTTCATAAAGAGAAGAAAACTTGTTCTCTTTTTATCTCTTGTCTCAGTGTTTTTGTGCACACATAGTTAAAGTCACTGTGTGTGTGTGTGTGTGCGTGGGCATGTTTTGCTAATGCAGCCCACTCTAGTTTGACACAGAGCATATTTGGCTTGGGAAAAAATAAATACAAAAAAAGGGATCCGAGTGGCGAGCCTGACTCATTGATCTTCTATAGCTCGGGACAGAACCGAGTGCCATTTGTTTTCATGCAGAGGTTAGATAGTGCACAATGATGAGGTGGATGAAGAATCGGAATCCCATTATAGATCCTCCTCGCGTTGAAACTTTTTCTGGCGTTTGTGTTTCATAGGCAAGTATTGATCCGAGACCCAAAGACGGAGAAAACAAAATCCAAAGTGAAGCACAATATTTAGAAACACAAAACAACCAATGAAATGAAAATATAACTTTCAAATTGTGTTTTTGAATGAATCACTCATTTGTATCATACCTGCAAATGCTTCCAGCTGTAGCAGTTTATTTTCATCAGGTAGAAGAACCACAGGGAGAATTTCACTAAACAAAATTTTGTTTTCTCCTCTGAGTCTCCGGGGACCTACAGCAGCAGCTCAGTCAGCTAATGGAGCTGAAAACTTAATTTCAGTCTGCCAAAATTACTTCTCAATATATACCCACAGAGGACTTTATTGATTACTTCACATTCTCTAACATGTGGAAGCATACTGAGGCCATCAACGGGGAAATGGAGGCAGAGGTGCTGCTGCGGCCGTGCAGCTGGACGATTGTGCTCCGCTTTCCTTTTGCTACTGTGCTGTTTGCTGTTGACCTTTACACGCTGGCACAATACAATCGCAACATTTTTGGTTTTTGGTTGTAAACCAAAAATGAAGTGAAACATTTGGCTTCGATGCAGCAGCCAAAGTAGTTGAGATTTTAGCGCAGCCCCGTTACAGTGGTTCAATAATAAGTAAAAAGTGTTTTTGTACATGATTAGACTGTATGTTCATATTTTAGTCTCCCTCTCTTCCACTCTGTCTCCTCCTACTGTGACTTCCACCTGTCGACATTATTAAGAGAACAGACTTTGAGACACTGCAATTTGCACTCGGTGTGATATCTGACAGCAGTTTAACAGCGTATGCGATATTTCACATTTGAAATATTTACTATCAGCCTAACCTTTTTATGAATTATGTTGCCTGCTTCTGTGCACAGGTGGTGTGTCTGTGTGATCACAATATATCATTTTCTGTCGTTACAGCAACTAAAAGTGACAAGTGTCGCTGCTAACAAGTAGCACATTCCTGCTTCCTCCCCTTCGTTTGTTGTTTATTTGCAACTGTACACACATATCTTGTTTGTACACTTGTCAAACAAGCTGTAATACTTCACCTTGAGGGTTAATTTGCCATTTTGAACCCGAGCACTGCGTGCTGGTACTGTAGGTGGAGGCACAATGGACCAGTCACTGTGAGAAATGCAACATCAATTTATCTGTCTGTATGAATGTGTCAATGTTGTTATTCTGTAATGCGGAAATCGTGTATTTTAGTATTGCACTTTCATAAAGTTGGGGGACTTGCGAGAAACAAATTTAAATGGAATGGTCAAAAATATGATGGTCCCATTTAGAGTCAAATAGACCATAAAGCAGGGGATGCTTTAGGGCGTGGCTACCTTGTGATTGACAGGTCACTACCACGGCGTTGTCCATGTTTTTGTCTTACAACTTTAACCCTTTTACAGTGTTTTTAGTTCATGAAACTTAATTGTAACATTTTGATCATATAAAAATGGCTTATTCAGCATTCAATTGTACTTGACTCCACTCTCTCGTGTCAAAAAATGCAAAAAAAACAAAGTAGCGATGACCACAAACCAATGGGTGACGATGATTACGTCCACTTCTTATATACAGTCTATGGTCGGGACCCACGGGTTGGTCGCAGGAGATTTTATTAAGGTCACCAAATAAATTTGCAGAATTTCTCCTATAGTCTTTTACCATTTATATCTGCAATACACCTTTGAGCCACATGAGGGAGCCTAAATGTTCGTATTGTTCTGATAATTGTAGCCTACTTATAACATTCAATCTAATATGAAAGGCTAGCGTACATTATGTTTGTTTTACTGATGAGAGGAAAAAAACCTGTTAACTCCACCTAAATGCTTTTATTTCGTTTCATTTATTAAGTATTTATATACACCCCGTGCACTGCCTGTCGGCACCTGTGTCCGATCAGACTTGAAGCGGTTGTTGGCACTTACTCTCTTTGCTCCCTCCTATCTAGATCCTTGCTTGTGTTGTACGAATTCTCAGATGTACGTCGCTTTGGACAAAAGCATCTGCTAAATGAAATTGTAGCATTGAAGAATTTAACATATATCTGTTTTCAAAAACACGTACATGAAACAAAGTTGTAAAACATCAAATGTATATCTCTTCAAAATGGCTAGTTTGCCTTGTTCAAGATAATAAAAGGTTATTCGGAAATGGCAGTGAAGATGGAAGGCCAGGTATGTTCATTTATGTACAAATTCACTCTTTTCACGATTTATAGATCTGGCCTTTTGTGAATTGGATCACGACGGTTTGTCATTTAAAAAAGTTCCTAGAAAAAATGTTTGGAAAACGCTGCTCTATTGTATCGAGACTATTTCTCCACACATCACTCAGAGAACCAAGGTTACAAGGTAACAAAGCGTTATACAACTGTTTTCACAGGCTGAGTAAAACTAAGTAAACGGGCGTATAAAATCAATGCGATGCCTCTTTAAATGGGCTGCACAGTCCAAGAAAGCCTTGACTTGAGCGCACTGTATTAAGTATAAATAGTATATAAAACATTTCAAATGAGAGCACATAACCGACAGTATACGTCTGGATGACAAGAGAAATAGCAAATGATGAAATCCAGGCAGTGATGATGAATCCAGGTAATACTGATGAAATCCGGGTCATGGTATGGTGTACTCAAACAATGTGCAGCTCCTGTCACCCTTGAAATCTATGGTTGCATCTGCTTTATTGAAGAAGACTCCCAAAGGCGGAGGCGAGACTAGACAGTAATGATGTCATTCTACCACATCACGTTGTTGTTTCTTGATCGCAAAGGACCGACTTTATGACACTAACACAGGCAAAAACGAATGCTGTAGCCTGGTTCATAAGTACACAGAAGAGCGGATATAAATCATCCTTCACGTGCTGGCTGTAGACTGTAAAGCAAGTCATTGTAACCAATTGCTATGCACTATTCGTATACTGTATTCACATCAAAGAGCATGCATTTTAACGCAGCATGAAACTGGAATGTCTGTTATGAGATCATTAGTTTTACTTATTAGCTATACAATTACCCCAGAAAGAAAGTCTTTTGCACCAGTTCTTCTTGAGTTTGTGTACAATACTAAATCATATTCTGTTTGTAATGATAGTGGGCTAAAGCAAAGAAAACTTGCAATATTATATTCCTGCTTTTCCATTTCAAATGCAGGAGTGTTCAGAAAAGTACAAACTACAGTATGAGTCAGTTAAGCTCTGAATCAACAGAGCAGGTGCCATGCCGTTTTCAATACCAGAGACTGATTGTGTCATGTCTTTACTTAACATTTGCAAATGTTGGCTGAACTAACGTCACAGGAGCAGCGCATGTAAATTCAGTTTAAAAGCGGATTTTCTGTCTTTACATCAGTCATACATCTTTATTTCTCCCTGCTGTTCTTCCTCTTTGATCGGCGAGGCCGTGCAGTCGCTCTGCCAGAGTCATTATGACTAATGAGATGGGGAGAAAGTCAGGGCACCTCGTAATGTGTATTAATAAAATCACTCTACAGTGGCTGCCCTTTGACGTAGACCTTGTGTCAAAAAATTACAAAAGGCCGTATTGCTAACAAATATCAGAAACATTTGAAGGTTTCAACCCAGCCGCTCACCGGCATCGGCATAATTTCCGATGCAGTGTGATCTCCCCGTTGCCAAAGTGTGAAGCAGCAGAGACATGATTCCCGGTTATATTACATTAGTCTCTGGAGTGTTTCAATAAAATCACTTCATGGGGTGTTCCTGGCTATCACCTTAACTACACAGACTTGACTAATAGGTCATGTTCTGCTTTTCCCTCAAAGAAGTTAATCCTCTTTATACCATTGCTGTTTCATCATTTATAGGCTGCACTACTTGTCATAGAAGATACCAATCATTGTATATTTGTCCTCACTGCATGCATTAGCACTATTATCACCCACAAATATCCTCTTTGGCTCTGTGGTGCAGTGCAAGAAAAGTTGGCGTATGTATTCTACTGTAGGCTACGGGGTTTAAATTACAGGAGGGATTAGGGGGTTGACCCCCTAATTAAGACATGGACATCCGGAGGAGTCGTATATCCTTCTTACCTGTAATCGTAATTAGATATTACACTATATTTCCCATATCCATGCCTGAAGGAATCTGATTTCAGACACCGCTAAAATGGACCATACCATTTATTCACCTTGACGTTAGTCTGCCCGCCTCACTCCTGTCATCGCAGTGGCTCACGTCCAGTCTACGTTCTCAAGCCAATAGAGAAGCTGTAGGTTCTCGCTATTAATACACTTTACTTTCTTACCTTCAGAGTTTCTGAATCCGATTGTTTCAGGAGTCTACCGATGAACTTTTGCCTTAAAACACCAAACGGGTAAGATTTAGTCGTATTTCGATTGTATGTAACTTTGTTTCAATAAAATAACCAAGTCACACAGTCTGTGGCTTTTCCTAAAAAGTGTATTATGTAGCACCCCCTAATGTTACAAATTGTCAAGATAAAGGCAGTTGTTGTGTTTTTTTAAATGGACATTTATAGCAGCAGGTACAATTTACCACATAGAGAATGGAGTCATTTCTGCACTATTCATTGTGTTTAGATAAATATGCTATGTTGCTATGGCAACACCTTTTGTAGCCTGTGACCATAAGTCATAGGCTAACCTTCCCTATGGACAAGAGTAAAAGATTCATGAATTTATATCAGGCATTAGACTTGCTCACTGCATTCAGTGTGATGGTGGGGAAGTTTCAGGTCTGAGCAATGTGTCCTGGGTTGATTGTGACTGTTGTTGTGAGTAGCATAAAGGGTCTACAACCGTTGCATGGTGGGTAAATTTAACCTGTTGGCGGTTTCAGGTATACAGCAACCCCTTGTGGTTCTAGTGTTACGTTACAGTTTAGCTAATGCTAGCTGTAAGGATTGTAAGACATCAGTTCACTGAAGCACTCTACTGGGTTCCCTTTACACTCTAGAGAAAAAGTGTCATTGTATAATTTGCACTCTGTATTTGCACAACATACACCTGTCATCGTTCCCGAATTATGTAGACAAATGAGCTGGATAGCAGCAGCAAACCAAATTCAATAATAAAGGAATTTCAGCACTGTGCCTAGCGTGTGTCATCTTCTGTTTATTTGGCTGCCAGCTGTCTTAAATAGAAGGTGTTGAGAAGGGTTTAATGTTAACAGCTTACCTGCCACTGTTCCCTGAAACGGGCACATGTTTCTACACATCTGCTGTCGCATTGACTTGTGTATCATGTATTTCTATTGCGTACACTGCAGCAGAATGTATGACCGGCTCTGCTCTCCAAACCACAACACCAACCAACCGAGAGCATCCCACCTGCATGATAATAACTCTTCTCTCTTCCAGCGCTCAGTTTGTTTGTGTGTGTGTTTGTGTGTTCTCCACTGTGCGGTAGAGCGACAGATCACTGGCCTTTTGTTAGGAACGGGTTAAAGCAGCTGTGTCCCCGGCTTCCTTTCCTCCACATCTCTGCCATACAAAGAAGATTTTTACTAATTACTCACACACCATTTGTCAGATCGCTGACGGACTTCTGAGAATTTCTAACTGAAAATCCAGCTAAAAGCCGCATGGGAGCTATCCCTGTATAAATCTGTATGCAGAGGAGCGCCTCTTCCCTCCTCCTCACAACCCAGTTGTCCCTTTTTAAGTGGTCTTAATGCGTATGCTCTTTCATAAACTGTGCAATCTCCAAGATAGCTAAAAACTCCAGAAGCTTTGAGGAAATGGTAGCAGGCACTGATTATTAAGGGCCACGGAGGGAGCAGCTCTGCGAGCGTCCTTCGCTGAAAACATTTTAGTGCTCCTTAACTAATGCACTAACATTAGCACCTCCAAACACTCCCCGATATCAAGTCCTTTTCAGCCGTGCATACGTCTTCCAAGCTTCCATTTTCTCTAATCTAGCTGTAAAGCCTATGTGTCACAGTAGGCTACAGCTGCTGGAGGAGGGGGCGGCTGGAAAACCGGGGTTCGGGTCTGATCTGGTGCTTCAAATCTGCTGATGCTGGAAATAACCACGCTTAACCACGCCGCCTCATGCTGGTTCAATCAGGCTTCTGGTGCTCAGAACAGGATCACTCCTCTCTGTATTGCATTATGTTTAGAGATAAGGGGGGTTTATCATGCAACATATATGCAATGTTAACATATTTAATCATGCTAGATTCAGGTCATATATGGTATCTGTACTTGTATCCATGTGTCAGAGTGCTAGAATTAAAACGCTGTGATTCAAAATTATTAACCAAACACCTCCAGAGACAAAACAAAAACCCGTTGTGCAACGAATGACAGCGATTCTCATTAGTATTAATGCATTTTCTGAATTAAATAAAATGCTAAGTGCACTGCCTTAATTGTTGCTCTGCAGTTCATTAAGCACATCGCCGAATGAGCATCAGATCATGGCCTATTAAGTCGCTGCTTGATTGGCAAGCGGCGAAATTAGAAGCTGCATTCAGCATTCACATTTCTGTCGAATTGGAACGGGGCACACCTTCACAACTTGTGTCCTTGCTTAGGTTGAAAGTGGATGTAATTGCCTGCCGAGCTTCAGCCTCATGGCGGTCGTGGCAGTCTAGACAAGAGGTGATTATGTCTGGTTAAGCTTTTTGCAGCTGAGCTTCGCCCCATTCATGGTCAACAGGGTGTTAGTGCTCTTGAATCTGTTTTTCCTCTCGCCTTTTCCACTTCATTCATTTTAGCTGTAACGGGGGAGAATGTTACATGATCAGAATGAACAGGATAGGATATTTAACATAATGTTACCAAAACGTGTATTTCAGGCTCCTTGGTGGTGGTTAAAATGTGAAAATCATAGATTTTCCACACAGAAGAATAATGAAGATTTTTATGACAGGTTTCACATCTTGCTACTTACCATCAGGTTGAACTTCTGTAATTGACCCCACTATATCATAATTAACTACAGAAAGTCTTATCCACCGGAGGGTTCATGGTCCAGTGCAAACCTGCGTGGCGTGAAAATGCTTGGGAGCCGCTGCTCTAGATAACTGGATACCTGTGAGCATACAGTTGGTGAGGAGACTAATGGTAATGGTGTCTTTCTGCTTGGCTTCCCACTCCAGTGAGGTATAAGAGTAGAGATCTTCTAATAACATTTTTTCCTTCTCAATACCGATTCCGATACCTGAACTTGTGGTATCTGCCAATACCGAGTACCGATCCGATACCTGTGTGATAAAAACAATATAGTAGCTGTTTATGACTGACCATGTATCCCCTTTGCCTTGGTGAAGTCATCATGCTTTCTCGCGTGATGCGTCTTCAAATGTTTTATAAGATTACTGTTGTTGAAATTGGCAACACGCCTTACATACTGAACATATCGTCGTTTTACTTGTTGGAATTTCCACTGTGAAATATTGCCAAATGGCTGACATTTTCATCGCTCCGACTACCGTTATCGTTACACTCTCCACTAGCACCGCACTGTTGCTGTTTGCTATCGTCACTTGACAAACTACCTGCAGTCTTCCTCGCTGCTCTAAAACAGTAGTGGCAGGCATGATACATCCAGGGCGATAACACAGTGAAGGATACTGTTTTGGAGCGGCGAAGAATAATTGTTTTCCGGTTAAACAAGTTAATTTTTTTCTGGTTTAGTACATTTATGATATCGGATCGGTGCTTAGACCGGTGTACCTGCCCATACCGAATTTTGGGCAGTATCGGCTGCATATCCAATACTGGTATCGGTATCGGAACAACTCTATATAAAAGAACACAGCTGTGTGGACCTAGTCAAGATTGTTGTTTTCCAGCATTATTATTATTCCCCTGGGCCACTGTGCTGTCTCTTTATGGGACTTGTGTCAACATATACAAGAGGGATCTATGTAGCTCCTCAGAATTCCTTTTAAAAACCTTCTCAACAACCTTTTTTTTCTTTAAACTTCTTTCGCCAGTGTTCCTCAGTCCTCACTCAGTTGTGTCTTACTGAAAGGGACCTCAGGTGGTGCTGTTGTCCTGACAACCAATAAAGGGAGAATCACAGCCAGGCGGCTGGATAATCTGAGAGAGAGAGAGAGAGAGAGAGAGAGAGAGAGAGAGAGGTGGTGGTGGGAGGGAGGGAGAGAGAGAGAGGGGGGAGATTTTCTCAGACTGTGAACAGAAGCCTGCCTCTCTCCATCGCAGTTGCTGGCTGTGCCATCTCTTTTACGCAGAGAGCATTACGCATCAGTGGACTATAGAGCGAGCGAGGACCACCGCACGTTTTCGCCCCAAAAGTATCTAAGGAAACCCGCATCACCTATCCATCCCGCACCGATTTGGACCTATAGCCATCCCGAGGTTTTCCGAGAAGTCTGGACAACTACTACTCTTCTTCCTCCCCCCTCCTCCTCTTTCTTTTTTTTTTATCCGTGGATCTATAGCTCCCGAAAAAAAGCGCGCTCCTGTGCTTTTTAAAAATGCAAGTCGGACGCAAATCGTGTTGGAGGCAATTGCAGGCGTCTCTTTTCAGACTGCTCTGTCTTATCCCCACAGGATTCCCTGTCCGGAGTGTGGATATGCAGCGGGCCACCGACAACATCACCATCCGCCAGGGCGACACAGCGATCATAAGGTAAGAGAGTCCTCTTCCAACTTTTCTCTCCTCGCGTCTCACCTCCGGATGCACAGCAGCATCCTCTCCTCCTCTACTCCTCCTCTCCTCCTCTCATCCTCCCCCCCTCTCCTCCAGCAGGCAGCTGCGCTACATATCGCAGCACCAAAGGGGACCATTTTATTGGCTGAAAATATTTTTCCCCTGCGGTGAATTTATATTTTCCGAAGTGGTGGGAAGTGTTTGGATGAGAGTTCCAACTTTTATCTCATCTGAGTTTACATTGCTCTTAGATTTCATCCCCTATATGTGCCTTTATTCCTATATGGAATTAAGTGTAGTTATGCAGTGACATCCTTCTTCTAGGGCGATTTACATGACTGGAGCAGCAAAGAGCTTAAACGCCTTCGCTGACATGACGCACAGAGCATCCTGGTCAACCCGGACTCCTCTTTTTGTACTTAATTCAGGAACAGCTTTATTAAAGCGAAGTGCGTCATGGTGTCCGGGAGATGCTGTTTGAGAGTGGATTAATGGCAAAGATAGGGATTCTACAGGATGATGCGAGGAGACAGTCTTGTTTAGATTTTAGAGAATTACAGTGGGGTGTCAGAGAGACGTTCATTTAAGTCCATTGCTGTGCATCCACTGTGTGCAGCTCGGCTTCATTGAATGTGAAGCTTCAGTCTCCAAATCTGCAGCTTTGCCTGTTACGTGGAGTCAGTTTTTTTTGTGTCCATAATAGCCTCACATCCCACTTAATCACTTCCTAGACAATGCAAGCTGTCAACTATGTGCTATTGTGATGCTGCTGGGCAGATGTCAGCGACCACGTGATCCGAGCCATGTGTTTTGTGGCAGGCTATAAATGCAAGGGGATTTAGATTTGGGTTGTTTTTTTTGTAAACAAGGGGCTTTGCTTCCCACCTACACCCCCCATCCCCACCCCCTCCACACAAACACACACACACACACTCTCAAAATGGGATGCACTGTAGGGAAGTCCAGTGGTATAATAGGCTGCACACAGAACACTCAATCACATTGATTTTTCCCTCTCCCTCACTCTTTCTCTGTCCTCTCCACCACTTCCATGCTTTATTTACAGTAGCCTACCGCACAGGCTTGCCTAATGACTGTGAGAATATGGAATGCAATTATGGGATAGACCTTTAACACAGACTGTCAGAAAAGCCTGCAGACACACAAGCGTGTTTCCTCACGTGTCCTGAGCTTGCTTACATTGCTGTACACACACATACATACGCCCACACACACACATACACAGAAAGAAGGAATAAATCCCTTTAATGGGTTCCTTCTTTGCAACCAGGTGCCATCCATTCAGGTACCTGCAGATCAAATTAGTCAATTGACTCAGTTACTGTTGAACTCACAAGGGGTCACAGCTATTTGTTTCACTTTTCCAAATCCAATTGAGTGCGTCTTTGCTATATTCAGCCGTTTAGTCACCCAGTCGGTCTGCCTCCTTTAGAGGTGGTGGCAGGCTTAGCACTCAGCTAGAGCCAAATTAGATTCTCCTTTCCGAGAAAACACTCGCGATCCCAAGTCCGCCGTTTGACCATTATCTCTGATAAACGACCCTTGAATAATTTTCTGTGGTGATCACTCAGGGAGCGTCATAATTAATTAGATGTTTATAATGTATCTTGTTGGCATTATTGATCAGCCTTATTTATTGTCAACAATAAACTGCAGCTCAGACCCCCGTGGCTCCATTGAAAAACACGACCATTTTTCACACACAGTTTCCAACTGACAAATTGGATACGGGGGGGAGGGAAAGAAAAAAAAAAAACATGAGGGCTAAAATGCGAGAAGTCTGAGCAGGGGTGGGAGGCCGTCGGCTAGTAATTTGTCGAGCTACACAGTGTAGCTGATTCCATAAGCTGGGTTTTGTGAAGGCTGAGGGGATATTGGTGACCTGGGGGCGTAATAAGGCCCGCGCTCCTTTAGTGCAGCCTGTGGCTGCAGTCGTGACATTCATGGCACAAGAGGAGAGATGCAGGAGTAGAGAAACAGTATGTGGTCAAACAACCACGGTGACAGAACACACAGCAGAAGGCCTCGCTACTGAAATGAGAAAGTAATTGTATTTTTTTACCAGGGGGCTAGAACAGCGTCATGGTGAATATATAAGCAAACTAAGTCTTTCTCTTTATTCTTACAGAGCTTCCGTCAGACTAGTTGTCAGGCCCGGCGGCCAAGTGTCATTTTTTTGGGAGGGGTGACCAAACCTGGGAGGAGGGACTTGTCACTAAAATGAGAATAGCTGGTCCTTTAAAGGTCAGCCCACCTTAAAAGAGCCTGAGACACAGCAACTTGGCTTGGGTCTTGAGGAGTTGTAGCATTTATTCACTGACGAATAGCCTAAACTGTACACACACTGCACTGCTACTGTAAGTTCACACCCAGCTATAATGTTACTGCTAACCATCTCACATATGCACGCTCTCGCTCTCGACCGTGCACATTAACACTTGCTAACGTTAAGCACACAACTTACGTACCGAGTTATTCCTTAAAGGAGTTAGCTACTTGTATAACACATTTTAGTTTAAAAACATCTTCAAAATACGTCACTCCCTGATGAATAGGCCCGACTGGTTGGCGGAAACCCTGGTTTAAGACTTTCAGATTTTCAGCACTATTGTTGTTCACTGTGAACGTGTGTCTAAGGTTTATATTTAAGCTTTATAATGACTACGGATTCATTTATGTCATGAGGATATTTATTGCATTACTTCGGTCTTGCGTGGTACACTTTAAGAAACACATTTAAAGCATGATGCATTACAGATCATGATGTAAATACTATAGATTTGGATCAAGGTGAATTAATAATATAACATTTCACTCTGCAGATACTTTGTTGTGACAGGCTTGCAAACTGTAGCCGACTCCTCGCAGCATGTTGTGACACAATGCTTTGTTCACAGGATCCCATTTCCCCTCAGACTCCATCAAAGGTGAACACAAACTAAATATTGGCAGAGATCTCCAGCAACTGTGGGTGCCTATTGGGAACAGCATTGAATCTAAATTGATTTCCAGCAGCTTGTCTTCTGTCTTACAAGACTGGAATTCAGCGGCGGCATCATGTTCTCCTTTAAGTCGGCGTTAGATGTGAAGATTTAGCTCCTCTTAACCTTTGAACTTTTTGCCTAAACCGGTTGTCGAGGGGTTAATCTGGAAGAGATTATTCTTTTGAAGACAGTCACTATGTTGGACTGGCTCAGATAAACATTTCACACCAGCATTTGTAATGTGGAGTGCATAAGAGCTCATCCGATGTGCAGCAGCCTGTGGGATTAAACTCTACCACCATATATCAGTGGTAAGGTTTTGTAATATAGTTTCTTTGGATCTGTAGTTGGTCTTGTGTAACATGCTTTTCTCATGTAAGCATGCTGCATCCTAAGTTCTCTACCATTTTAATGATGTGCTGGCTCTGTGTTGAGTTCAAAGATTACCGACTATCAGGGTCTTACATTTGTCCCCGAGCTGTCTTCTCGCTCTAAAGGGGGACTTTTTTTGAAAATTTGTATCTTCTTGAAGTGACATTTGCCCCTGGAAAGCGTGAACATAAGTCCCAGCATATTAAATCAAGGCTTGTATCCCAACCGTCGTGTTTCAGACCTTTTAAGATTTAGGTCACTGAAAAACACCCCATATTTCCGAGCCCCCTCCCACGGTTACTTCGCCTGTTTGTTGTTTTTTTTCTACAACGATGATGCCAACAAGTGAAATCAAACTCTTCTCATCCTCAGCAAGTCACAATATGAATCAGAGGGGAAGTAAAAGAAAAGTTTCTTCATCATTCTTCAAGCCATTTCTGAGTCACAATGGTTTACTTTTTTAATTGCTTTTTTTGTGAGTCCCTCACGATGCAGTTGCCTTAAGGGGTAAGGTTGCAATGTCAGGCGAAGCCCTGATAATTGACAATTGCTTATTAAAGCATTAGTGACACAGCCTCTGTGATTGCTCCCCTCTGGGTCAATTATCTGCACTTTGACAATACACTCTGCCTGGCTTGTTACTTTCAGGGAAGATGATTCTGCACTTGTGCTTTGCCCCAGAGCATCTTCATCAAAACTTACCCCAGAAGTCTGCCTTTAATTTGAGTCAGAGTCGGCCGGATATTATGTATGTGAAATCTGCTAGAGGCTCAGACGCTACATAAGACATGATGTTAGTCTAATTCAAGTTCCGACAAGATTCACAAAGTCTGAGAAACACAGTTATTTTCATTTGCATTATTAAAACCTCAACTATTGAACTCTGATGGCTGATGCATCTTTGAGTGCTGCAGTGTGCATCAGCCACACTCGAAATAACTGCACTTTTCCAACGTGGAAACAAAAGACAAAAGATTTTACGGATGCTGGAAATGAGCTGACAGTTCAAGCATACTCACCCCACTGTGAGAAAAGCTGATCCTTTATTTCCACAGTACACCTGGTACCAATTCTACAGCTTGATTAATGCAATGGTAGACCTGAACCCAGCCTTTTAGACCCGACCAGACTGAACCCACTTGTCGAATTTGAGACCCCCTTTCCCACTGGAACCTGGGTCTTTGCCCTATTTTACGAAGTTTCTAACCCACAAAGGTTTCTGCTATTAGGGGCATTATTTTTGATTGGCTATTAAGTATTACATTTGAGTTTAGAGTAACAATACTCACTAAGTATTTCCAGGAATCAGTTGTTGGTTCAATGCAACATTCAGTACCAGTGCAGGGAGTAGTTTGGCCTTTATGTAGCGAGAGTAAAGGGCGTCAAGATCAAGGCGGTGGACGGGCATGTAGCATGTCTGACTTCATGCTGCTCTCTTCACAGATCAGCAATTAATGATGACCTCTTTCACTGTAACGCTAACGATTCCCCAACCTTAACCATTTCTTAACCATCCTGCAGTTGCCATGTGAGAACATTGCACAAGTAAATCATTAAAAAAAAATAGTATTTAAAGTTATTGTAATACTATAAAAATATAATAAAACGTAATTTCATGTAATTTAAGGCTTTGAATAATCATTATTCATCAACAAGTTGTCTAGCAACAGGGCCTAAATATGTATATTAATAAGTAATGAAAAATTAAAAACACAGTGAAGTCTATGTGAAAACATGCCCACATACATGTGTATAGTGTTTACCACCATTCCATAAAACTGATCTGTAATCAACATTTCTTGCCGTCACATTAAGTCATAATGGAGATGCAATGCAGATATTTATTTTCACAGACAGTTCAAAGATTCGGTAAGGTGATACTGGGGCAATACAGTCCAGCCTGAAGTCTAAGTGGAGGGAGGCAATCCGAGGAAAAACAGATCAATTTCTGGATTTCCGGGCAGTGGGCAACAGTGCAACATAATTTGGGATGTCCAGACCCCAAGGGGCCTCTATATTTCTCTCTACAGCTCATCACATCCGAGTGCTGCCTTTTTTTTCTTCTTTTTACAGTTTAGAGCCTCCCGAGGCATTTCTCAGTCCCTATATCTCTTCATCGTTCTCTCCCCCCCATCATTTTTTTTTCTCTTAGCCAGCATTGAATTGTCCAACTGTGCTGTCTTAACCTGATTCACATAGTGAACATGGAGTCAGACGAGGGGGAAAAAGGGAGGAAAAAAAAGGGGGCTTCTTTACGAGGATGATAAAGGGGAAATTGTAAAAAAGGGAAGAATGATGGCTGAAGAGCCCTCACCAAGAGAGAGAGAGAGACAAACAGAGGGAAGAGAGATGGGTAGAATTAGAGTGGGAGGGAGGGGGGAGGGCAGGGACACAGTATTAGTACAATCAGCACAATAATCCCTTCTGTTCCAGCCTGGGCCGGCGTAGGATTTTCAAATCAATTTCATTTTCACTCATGATGTGGGAGAGCTGAGTGGCTGCCAGTTGGGTCATTATCGTCTTGTCCCCGTTTTGGCTTGAGACGGAGCAGAGGTGAGGGGGGGGGGAAGCTTCGGGGGGACGTGGGTTTTCGGTTGATATTTCGCCAATCCTGCAAAAGTTTTGTGGAGGCTTTTGGAACGGCTCTCGGTCATCACAAGTTCCAGAGGCTTTCATCTTGGTCAGTCGGATCTGAATAATGGCCCTGCAGAGACAGTGTGAAGTCTTTTGACATGGCAGAGGAACAGAGTTCTGACGCTCCCATCTGAAGCGCACAGTCCAATACAGTTCACTGGGCTTTCTGTGCCTCTTTCAAAGGCTCCCAACCAGATATGCTTTCAGCCCGTCGTTTGATGTTTCGCTGGTTCATCCTCAGAAAAACATACCAGGACACTTTGAGCTCTTCATTATGTTTTTTTTTTTTTTTGTGAATAACTCAACCAAGGAACCCAAACCTGAAATGTTTTTGATACAACTGAATATTAAAGCAGTGCTTCCCCCTAAAAGCAATTCCACTCCATTTCCCCCTTTACCTGGGCTTTTGTTGGGCAGGCCAGACTGTCTCTAAGTGCATATTTAAACTACTCAGCAATTTCTCACATACCTATAGGCGATGGCAGTGGAAGTGGAGTGGAAGAGTATTCTTATTGCTCTCAGAAAACCTGAAAATGTCAGTGTTACGGATATGAAAAAAAGTGTTAGACAGTCCCAAAGGGTATGTGTCAAGTAATTACTATCCATACCATGTACTGATGTACTTTGCTGTGTGCTTTATAGCAACACCTACGTAGTGTACGTCTTTCCCACTGTACTGTACGATTGCATCTTGTGTTCACCCAGCATTTGTCATAATAATGGAGCTGCCATCTTTCAGAGTTTTAGTGTCATTACTTGTGTGCCATTATGATTAATTACAAAGTCAGTACAGCCGCTTAAAAAGTGCTTCACTTACACCGCCATTAACCGACAAGCAATTCAGCCGTTATGTGAAACTTAAGAGAACAAAGCAGGAATTGAATTAAAATTTTAAAATATCACTGTGCAACCCTGAGATGAAAATGGGACAAATTAATAGAGTGAGTGAACCCGGGTTGAACTCAGTTCAGCTGGAACAGTGGAAGCAGGTTAAATAAATTTAAATCTATCAGTCAGGATGAATTCAAATTAAAGCTGAAACATGTGGGTTTTAGCTGGGATGACTCCCGTCGCTGCAGCTGTAAATCCGCATGGCTTTAAAGCAGATTAGAGGCCTGCAGTAAGTATAGCGTTTGGATGAGCGCACTCATTGTTTACCTCCCATCTCTTCCAAGATCAGCAAAAATCTGCTCATTGACCCACTGACACATACAGGACCAGAAGGCGTCACATGTAGATGTGATGATATATGTGTTTTCAGAGGAGTGACGATGTCATCGCTGGATGAACGTGCTCACTTTGGCAAACCTGCAGCAAGCGAGAGGTCAAGACATGGAACACAAGATGGTCAGCAGTTTTTGCCTGTTTTGCTTACAAAGCAGTTACTTACAAGTGCCACGTCAGCCAAAGCCATCTGTATTTTTCTAATTATCATAATATAATGGTAATTTTCCTGTCCGGGATGATAGTTGAACTTTTTTTTTTTACCATATTATTTCTAAATGAATCGATCTTTCTACTTTTTCAGGTTTTTTAATGCTTCTTTACATTATTATTAGATTTATTTTATAGCAGTCATCTTCCTAATATGATTTGATGACTCATAACTGAAAAACCTCCCATTGCTACTCATTAGCAAGGTTTGTCTAATGTGCTATGATAGTGAGGGGTTAGTTATCCCCAGGTACTAGTTTGGTATAATACAGCATGTGATGCTGCTATTACAATTAAGCAAAAAGTAGCTGAGGGCGCTTTTTAAATATTATGGTTCCATAACGTGATGAAGGCTGCAGTTGCAAAGTGAATTGCCAAATGTGTTTTAAATGTATTTTTGAAATGTCTTCATCTAGAATCTACTACGCATTTAGTATGAACAAGGGCAGATGATTAATTATGATATTTGTAGTACATTTTGTTAAATATTTTAAAATTAAAGATGAAATATGATTATATTAGAGGATAAAATTAGTTGTTAGCCTTATTAAGATTAATCCCATCAGTGCAAATTGCGTTGGAAGCAATTAGCAAGCGAGGGAAAACAGCCAGGTTCTGGGGATGGTGGCAACGTCTCTTATAAAAGAGTCTGTGGTTGTGAAAAACGGGTTATTCATGTGCAGTTTGTCACATCGTTTAATGCATGTATGTTATGCAGGAAACATTTGTCTCAAACGAGCATTTGATGCATTCTCCATTTCACTCCACTTCGTATGGATGAACCGCTCTTTGAAGTTAAAGGCGTTTTTTATATTCAAACATCAACATAATAGTCCTTAGAATGATATGAATCAAGAAACATTTATTGTTTAGCATCATTGTGTTAAGTGGGTTTTCAGCTGCATACTAATATTGTGCATTGGTGCACGTACAGTACCAGTGAAATATTGAGTGCACCCCTGGGGACGCTCTTTGAATGTGTTTCAAAGTGGCCTTAATGGCAACATGTTTTGATCTGCGTTATCCTACTGAGTTTTACTTTCCATTTCAAGAGAAAGGAATATGAAAAGGCCACGGTGGTAAAGGTGTAGGAGATTAATTAGAGTTTCTCTCTTGAGCATTTGGCATTTGAGGAAATGGGGAGGACTCCGTGGCCTACTTGCTCTGCGTTCCCGTCTGATTTGTGTGGCATAAATGTGTCAGATGTAAAAAGTTTAACTGAAATACTTTCTTTTTTTTTTCAATTTATACAGCCTGGCGTCATTATATTTAGCTTGTCAGCATTAGCATTAACAGGACGGGAAAGAGAAAAAGGAATCAGCATTGCTTGTCTCGTTTTCCATTAATTATTCCCATTCAATTTAATTTAATCCCCAACCCAATGGAACAGCATTGTTTTCAATTACTGGAATCTCACTCGTGTCTCTGCATGGTGTACGATTACCTCCAATTATATCAGCTCCCCCAGTGAGTAGTTCAGGTATTGATTACTACCAGACCCAGATTCATAAGCCTCCCTCTATTTTTTTTAAATGCACCATTGACCCTCAACAACGCCTCCTTGTCAGCGGCCACCTATGGGCTTGTAGAGAGCTCATTCTGGCCCTCGCAGCCTCGACTACAGTAATTCATTATTGCCTGATGTTCAGCACTTAAACTGCATTAGCTAAAGCGCTGTGCCGCACTCACATTTAAAAGGGTGTTTGTGTATACAGGCTCTCTCATCACCTGAGGACAATGGGTGGAATTTGCCAGTGTCAGAGTAGAAAGCAAATAAAACCTTGAGGACAAAGTCGTGTTTGGTAACTATACTGTTTGTGTTTTCACACCATGGTCAGAGTTTCTGCAGAACACAGAGGGATGCATGCTTTCTGCAAACATGTGGAATGGAATGGAATCTGGTATAAAGTCACTGCTTTGTTGTATCAGTAGTTTTTACTTTGGTCATATGTGAAAACACACTAGGTCCTGGGCAATTTATTGATATTATAACAATATCGTCATATGAGACTAGATATTGTCTTAGATTTTGGATATTGTAATATCGTAATATGGCTAAAGTGTCCCCCTTTCCTGGTTTTAAACATGGATGTATAAAGAGAACTGGATATAGTGTTGGAGGCGGGCGCCCGTTCATTCCCATGAGAGTTGCTCAGTGGCACATGAAGCCAAAATGGCTTGACTGCAAAGTGATAAACTACCCAAATCTTCCAACGCTCTTCCGCATCCATTGGGCCCATTGAGTGGGCGCAGTAGCATTTCCTTTAACCCCGCCTCCCAGCCCTCGGTCTGGTCTCACATGAATGGAGGAAGGAAAATAACTCTGGTTTCGGCTATCAGTACATTTTACAACTTTTAGGACCTAATGATATAAATAAGGGTTATCCAAGTGTCCGTACTGGGAAGTTGACTAAAAAAAAAATTACCCGCTGAGTTATAGACGTCTCTCTGCCAATGTAAGTCTATGGGAAAACGTATTTTATGGGCCAAATGGCATCATGTGACCGACATGGAAGTTGTAGTACCACCATTTGGCTACAATGAAGATTTGCTTCAAAGCCTGGCGCTCTTGGTTTTAAAGGCTGCATTACAGTACATTGTGCAATTTTCTGAACTTCCCAGACTGTTCTAGCTGTTCTATTATTTGCCTTTACCCACTTAGTCATTATATCCACACAACTAATGATTATTTATCAAAAATCTCATTGTAAATATTTTGTAAAAGCACCAATTGTCAACCCTACAATATCGTCACAATATCGTTATTGAAGTATTTGGTCAAAAATATCATGCTATTTGATTTTCTCCATGTAGCCCAGCCCTGAAACAAACTAGAGAATAATTAGGTAATTTAGCACCATCTCAGGATGTCCTGACAGTGAGGGGGGAAATCTGCAGACCAATAGGCTAGTCAGATTATATGGCAGTATGAAGGGTTGAATTATTCAATGTAAACCGCTTCAATAAATTCACACCCATTCTAAGCCACCCCAGTCATTTCAAACATTTGATATTTATGATATGGAGATATTATTGCCTGCATATATTAATATAAACCGGCATTACAGACACCTACGTGTATTGGAAGATTAAAGGCTCTGGCGTAAGTAGGAGTTGGCTGGATAATCTCGGTTCTACTGTTAATAACGAGACCCTGTTTTTCTCCAGGAGGTGCAGTAAGCTCGTTTATGACTGAGATTCATTGCTAAGTGGGCGCTGCCATGCATTTTCGAAGTAATTTTGTATTGTTAAACTCTATGTGCTCCCATCCTTAAAATGATTTGTCTTTATTGTGTTGTTGTTCTTGTTTATGAGTGTTATCAGTGACTCAATATTACTTGGCCCAAAGGGCATTTCTACATAGCTCTCAACCCCACATTTTGACCTGCGCTGTCTGTTTTATGTGCAAAATGAGCATCCATATAGCTGAGAAGTTCATTAAAGTTGTGTTAAGTTTTCAATTTGCTTAACTGCTATAGCCCCTAAAATGCAGGAGTTTGCAGAAATTTGCTTTTTATTGCTTTGTCTCACACTGCTGGAGGACGTAACACAATGTGGTATGCCTGAAGTAAACATTGTACCCAAAGACTAGGAACAGGTGGCCAAGTACAAATACACAGTCCCTTGGAGAGATGGCAGTAACAGCCCTCTCTTCGTCTTCAAACAGAAAGAAAACAAAGGAAGGAAACCGCTCAGCCTATTTAACCACGGCTTGGTTCAGAGTCTTATAAGCCACTGCTCAAAAACAATGTCTGTTTTATTTCTTGAGGGCATTTTCATTCAATTTTTTATATATCGCTGCAACAGAAGCTGCCAAAAATACATCAAACACAGGAAATGATGGTGTTGTATGATATCTCTGGCATGTTTAAAAATTGAAATGTAGAGTTTTTGTGTTCAGGCTTGTATTTGTATGTGTCATTATGGTTTCTATTTATGTGTGTGTGTGTGTGTTTCCCACTAACGCCTATGTGAGAAGCCCAGGGTTAAAAGGATTAGAAACCTCTATGGTTATCCAATCAGCCGTGGCAGAATACACCAAAAAAGGGTTGGCAGGCGCTCCATTTACAGCAATAGAGACCACAGTCATCTTTTCTGCCATATTGTATTATCAAAGAGGATGCATAGTGCAACCATGGCGCTCCTTTCACATTTTGTTTGGCTTAACTTAATCAATATTGACATAACACATTACTGCAAAACGATATTTTCTAAAATCTACAGACCTGAGGAGCTGGCTTCCTCTTATGTATGTGTGTGTGTACGTGTGTGTGTGTGTGTGTGTGTGTGCAGGTGTGAGATGCATCCATGCCTCAGTGAACTCTGTCTGACTCACTTTTAGAGCATTGATTTTCTTTTTATCCTACATCTTCACATTGCATTTTATATTGGGATTTTTATTTTTTCAGTGCAAGGCTGATTTTGCAGTCTTCACCTCATTTAGCACGCTAACACGTTGATATGCTCTAAAACACACCGGTACACACCCCATTTGAAGATCTCCTTGATCCTTAAAATTGCCTCTTACATCTCTTTGAAGACCCACCAGAGGCTACAGCCAACACCTGATGGTTTCACATGATTCGACTTCAGAACTGTAGTTACTTATTCCACTCACCAAACCCAGTCTCACAACCAAGTCTTACGTTTAGAGGTGTAGCGGTGGGATCGTTTCATCTCCTTTAATGGTCTTCTCAACCGTTTGATAGAGCACATTTTGAGCTGTGATATCTGGTTGAAAAGTTATATAAAGTTTAAAAAGACCATCTTTTTAGGTGGCTTCCTTTTGGGAAGTTAGCAGACGAAAAAATTACTCCTAGCATGTGTCCTGTTTGTGGTGACGTTTTTGTAAGTAATTACATTATTTTATTTATATTTAGTTGGTTTTAAAGGATGATGAATACCCCCAAATAAGTATGATTGTAATAAATAATAACGAAAAAAAACGCTCTATTGATCAGTAGAAATGTCTATTAATGGTAAAGGTGATATTGCTAAAATTTTGTTTTATATTTCCAATAAATTAAGTCATTGGATCGTATTATTTTTTGATTTATTTTAATCGTTTTCAATGAAAATACAGTCACTAATCCGGTAAACCAAGTGTGATACGGATGACATTGATAGTAATGATTCAACAAAGCCAAATGTAAGCTTAATAACAGCTGTGGATATTGATCACTTCATTGGAGGAACCAGTGGACGCTCTTGCCTAAAGGGTGCATCTAAACTAAAGTGTTTAGTAAATACTTGTAATCAGCAATGATTGGTAGAAAACCAAGAAAAGAGGATCCATCGCCTGAAAATTGTTTTGCTGGTGTCCTACCACACAGAGGAAGAGGTCTATCTAAGACTAAAATGCAGATTATATGACTTTTGTTCATGCATTTTTTTTTATTTATTCATGTTTGAAAAAAATGCTACATGATCATGTTATATGCAAAATGTTTTACTTCTCAAGTTGTTCACATTGCTCTTTAGATATGTGCCTAACTAAGAAAATATCCTTGATGTTAATTTCATGGAGAAATTAATACAGTTTTTTTTTTTTTTTCATAATTTGACATACCTACCATCTGGCAGAGGCTCATAATTAGAAAACTGTGTAGTCGGAAAAAAAAAAATCAATTAATCAATGATTTTTTTTTTTCCCTCAAAGGAACTAAGAAATCCAAATAATGAGACCATTTAAGGGTGATGTTTTAATCACTATTTTAGTGTTTGCATAAAAGATACAAACTGGTAAATGTTATTACCAAAATAGCTCACAATAAAATACAATTTCCATCGACATATTTCTCATATTGTTAAAACATTTTTATAGCACAAAAAAGGGCTCTGACTTTGCAGAAACAAAGATTCTCTCCCTGTCACTCTATAATACTAATACTGTCCAAATCAGACACAAATCCTCTCTATTTCTATTCAGCTTCAGACTGAGGCCCACACTCACTAAGGACTTCTGCCAAAGTGACACCATAGAAATTCACTGACTGTACACCGTTCCTAACAGTGCCTGTCATAGACTTACATAATAAAACGGCACAGCATGCAAATCTCCTTATTTTGCCCAACTAAGATTTAGGTGAGGGCATTCAGAGCATCAACCTCCCCTGAATTATTGATGTTATCAATGGCGGCATGAAGACATTGTGCAAAGAGTTCAGCAGTATATAATGGCTGCTGTCAGGGAAGTAAAGGAAGGGCTTTTCATCCTGTAACCCCCCCTGATGCAAATTGTGCTTCAGGGCACAAACATGCTAGCTTTAGTGGATTAAATTTAAATTGGAGCCATACATTTTGTGCCTACTAGTGGTGATAAGTGGGACAATTTTAGCAAATAAGACAAGAAATGTGCAATCTTAGCTTATGCACCTGAGTGACAGAATATAGGAAAATATGCAGAACATATGCAGAGCTCCCATGCAGCGCCGTCTTGCCGGATTTGCTACTGAGGTGCTTTTGTGAAATGCTATTAGTTGTCCAGCAACTCTACGTGTCATGTTTGTACAAGAACATTCTCAGCTTTGCTGTCTGACAGTCAGCATTTTCAGACTGGCCCTGCAGTCTCCAGCTGTGCTCTCAGCTTGACGCACTAGCCCACTTCTACTCTTACTCTGTTGTTCATAATTTGTCTCGTCCCCACTGCTGTGTCTCTCCTCTCAATTTATTTTGATGTCTCAGTTGTATAAAAAACTAAGCCGTCTTTAAAACCTTAAATCTGCCAAGGCCTTGCAAAAGGCACCGTGAAGAATGTTGTCTCTTCAGAGAATGGATTCTGGATAATACGACACACCTGAACATTTTCTCAGTGTGTTCGGTCGGTAGTTTTGGTGACTTTGCCTCTCTTTATGGTCCATATGCTTCACTTTTCTTCAAATTGCTTTTCATATAACTTAGCTTTACGTTTCTGCCCCAGTTTGAACTTGTTGCTGAAGTGTGTTTTTGCTCACAAACTTGAGCTGCCTCTCTCCAGGAGTGTTTCAGAGGGCCGAGCAATGGATGCATCCACCAGCTTCGCTCTTTCTTTCTGAGTGAGCAAAGTGCTTTCCCCCAGGTAGCCTTTCTTTGCTCTTTGTCCTAGACTTACAGTAGCAGCTATGGCCCGTTGCATCATATCTGTGTCATTTCTTAGACACATTCTGAAGAGACTCGAAATGAGGAAACCGTTTGTAGCGTGGGGCTTTCCAGAATTATGTCACACAGTGGTATTACAAAGACAGACTTTGACTGATGAAAAGTTGAAGATGCAGCCCAGAAGCTCCCGGAGTTCCTATACAGCTTTCTCCCGAGATATTTCCTGTGAAGCATTTATCATAAGATATCTCTTTCAGAGTTTAGAGATTTTTTTTTTCTTCTACCAAGACACTGAAGAAACCCCCCAGAATAGGCTTGAGAATAATAGAGACATCACAGCAGTCACCCTGAGGACATGTTTTAGATGTACCCACAATACCCCTCTGTTCTCTATTGCCTTTCTGGCAGGTCGAAACTGTTGTACTTTCCAGGATTTTAATCCTGTGTATTCGGCAGTGGTCAACTCCGGGGTCTGAAAAGTGAAGCCATTGCAGAAGTTCCTGAAACTTGCATTCTTTCTAACAGCCAGCAGGGGGCGACTCCTCTGGTTGCAAAAAGAAGTGTGATTGTATAGAAGTCTATGAGAAAATGAGCCTGCTTCTCACTTGATGTATTACGTCAGTAAACATTGTAAAAATGAGTTTATGGTCTCAATCGCGAGTTTCAAGTCTTCTTCAATCCAGCATGATGTTCATTTAGTAAATTATGGTCCCATTTAGAGTCAAATAGACCATAAAGCAGGGTATGCTTTAGGGAGTGGCTACCTTGTGATTGACAGGTCACTACCACGGCGTTGTCCGGTTATAGGAGTTGTCTTTGTCTTAGAACTTTAACCCTTCCACAGTGTTTTTTCAGGTCATGAAAGTTAATTATAACCTTTTTGGTCGCCTGAAAAATGTCTTATTCACCGTTCAGTTGTATTTAGCTTATCCTTTTGTGTCACTTCTGATTGCAAATAACCAAGATGGCGAAGGCCAAAATGCTGAATTCAAAGCTTCAAAACCAATGGGTGATGTCACGGTGACTATGTCCACTTCTTATATACAGTATATGGTATATGGCAAAGCAAAGAACACAGGAATATGCTGGCGACAGTGATGATCATGACAGCAGCAGTGGGGAAGACAATGATGAAAATGATGAGCATATGGACGAGTAGGTGGCATCGCTAATAAATTGTCTTTCCAGACAATATTCACATTTTAATTATGGTAATGAGTTCTCCCCATTATCATTAGCAGTGGGTTGCTGTCATTAATGTCATTTTTGATCGAATGTGCTGTATTTACATCATTTATTTTTGGTGCTCACCTAGACTTGATGAAAATATTTTTTGCAACCATTCATCACACGAGGATTTACAAAGAAATCTGTCTCAGTAGCAAGGTGGTAGAAAAGAAGGCAGAAACAAATCACAGTTCATGGGTGTCATCCAAAACATTGATATCAACCACAGGAAAACTGTGCATTTATTAACAATTACTCATAAATCATTTTGGAGCTGAGAAGCTTAAATAGGCAGTAGAAGGTGGGTGGTGTATTGAATATTGAATATATTTGTTTTCCTTTCTTCCTATATTTTTAGATTGATTTTATTTTTTCATCAGTGCATTTAGATTAATGTAGTTGCTCTCTGCCTGGTCTACCTCTATCCTGGGGTCAATGCCTATTGCCGGAGTAACACAGAATGTAATTACCTCTGCTGTAAGCTCTAAAGTTTCACATCCATAGCTGCCGTACAGCTACAAGTCAGCACTATTCTGCAAACTTGTGTGGCCTTGTCCCTACAGCGTTTGGTCTGTAGGAACAGTGATGTCTCTAATCAACCTTACTTTCACTGTTTCCAAGAATGTGTCAGTCATTGTGTGGCAACACTGCTCGGTTCAAAACAGGTTCAAGTTTCATGGAAATCATTTGATTACCAACCAAAGGATCTGTGAACCCCGACGAGTCCCTCCTTCACAGTGTCACAACTTTGGATTGTTTTGATTATGTAAGAGCCGTGCCATGGAAGAAGTCGAATGCTCCACGCTGTGCCCCCACAATACTTTATTGACAGTAAGACTAAAATATCACAGCAGAGACTTTTATCATTTAGTGCGATAGCAAGCCTCAACCCGAGAACTTCTTATTTTTTTCATCCAGGCTTGTGGAAGAGAAAAAAAATGTTTGAGCAAACTCCTTTATCTTAGGGAAGTCTATTGATTCCATGAGTCTAAAAGCAGTTTGACATGGTGCAAGATCTACTGCTCCATCCTGCCTGACTTATCTCTGATTCAGAGCTGGTTAATCCAGCATATGGAGCGCAGTGAGGGAGTGATAAATGTTGTGTTTGTGTGCTGTGAGGAGAAACAGAGGGAGAGATCACAGGATACAAGAAACAAGACGCGCTATCACAGCCGAGACAAAAGAGGCAGAACCTGGGGGACATGTTTCCGAGTGCACGCATGCTGCTTCTGACGGTATCGTCGACGAAGAGGTGTACGTGCAGCTGGATTTAACAAACTGTGTTTTTCTAAGTTGCGTGGGAGTTAGCTCGGGTTTGAGCACTCGTGCCTGTTTTTAACTGATGACAAAACATTTTGACAGTTTAAATACTTTTCTGAGCTATAAAACGTGTTTTCAAGTGCACGCATTAATATTCATATGCAACCTGGTCTCACTCCTAACTCGTCAAATACCACCAATTGGGCAGGGCCCCTGAGCATTGGAAACCAACACACAGAGGCACCCTTTAGCAACACTATGTGACAAACTGGGCTTTCAACTAACTCCAATGTTAACACACCGGCTGCATTATTCCACGGTCAGAGCAAGCGACGTACTATTAATAGCGTGAGAGTCCGTTCAGGGTGGGCGGGAAGGCCGCTGTTTGTCACGTCAGTCTTTAGTCACATGACTCGTCGGTATCGTCAGTCACGTGAGTCGTTAGTATCTTCAGTCCCGTGAGTCGCTAGTCAGATGATTCGCTAGTCTCTGAAGTTACCGTCAACCACGACCGTTTCCTAACCCTAATTAAGTGGTTGTGTTGCCTAAAGCTAACTTCCTGTGAAAATGGAAGTTTACACGAGAGTGGTACCTTGTACGTCGATCTCCGATGCCAGGGGGCACTGACCAAGCGGCGGTACTTGATGAGTTGGGAGTGAGAATGTGTTGTGATATGTGTAGTGTGTATTGAGGTTTAACATTACAGCGATACAACATTCAGGGCTTAAGTATGTGCTTCACTGTCAGAAACCGTAAAACCCAAGAGAAAATCGCATTAGCTACAGTAAAGGGAAGTGATGAGATGCTTATTTAATGTAGCAGAATAGCCGGTCCCATTGTTGCCAAAACCTGCCAGGTGTCTCTGTTTGATTGCTTGATGAAGAAATCAAGACCCCCCCTCGCCCGCAGAATGCAAGGCTTTTAAAAAACATAATGTATACACTTAACCTTGGTTACACCTCATTACGGAAAACAAAGAGACATGATGCCAGTTGTGTCTATGACACACAAGCTGGCACTTGAAAGGAAATCAGCCTCATATGATTTGGCAACGAGAGGGTGATGAGAGGCAGAGTGAGGAGAGACGAAGGGAGGGAGGGAGAGAGCCGGAGAAGAAAGAGATTGATCACTGAGTGGGTGGAAATGTCAGTGTGCTCCGGGCGACGCATTTTCCACATGTGAAAGCTGCCATTTGTGCTCTTTTACACACTTCTGTCTAATGTTCTCTCAGACTTCACGTCACAAGCCCCTCTCTTTGTCCTCTGCTGCTTCGTATCACTCACAGATATGTAGAAAACGATATACCCAGGAAAACTTTTTTTACCTTTCCTTTCGTTTAGGGATGCACCGATGTTCGGCCGATATTCGCCTTGTTGACTGCCGACGGCAAATAAGATGACATTCACTGATAGCAGAGGCTGAGTTTTATCTGTTGTGTTGCATCAATTTTGGACCGGCTAAATGTTGTGTTGGTTATTTGCTGTCAGACTCAGGCAATAGTAACCAGCTGCTGATTCTGAGAAGAAACCACTGGCTGGATACGACATTGGCATGACGTAAGAGGGCAACGGGTGCCGTGCGCACATATGGTTTGTTTACAACTAAAAGTGATTGGACCATGTGGGAGTATTACATTATCTTGGAGAAAGTTACGTTCAATGAAAAATGAAGCAGTAAAACAATGATTTACAATATTTATTAAAAACAATCACTGCGGTCTGGATGGGATCGAACCTCGTGTGTGCGTAATGTGTCACTAGAAGCCTGTTAGTCCAACGATGGGTGACTCGGCACCCAGTTATGTTACAGTGGGAGCATCTCCCATGCTGTGTAGCAGTCTGTCGCCCACACCGGAATCCAGTCCGCAGC
>CAKALG010043983.1:0-11482 GCA_916700815.1 Helicolenus hilgendorfi
CACCTGGCAGCGACAGCGTCTGTGTCTCCGCACTCGTGTTTTGCCAGTTTACCTTCCAGCCAACACTGTGCCTGAGGGGGGGTGGTGGGGTAAGCTCTTTTTCCAACATGGCTAGGCCACTTAGGATTGCATGCACATGATTATAGTGCACGCACACAAACACAAGACGCAGATCCAAACACCCTGCCAAGAAGCATAATAGCAACGTGCCAGCCCCCCCATTCGATTCTCATTATCAGAGCAATTCAGTGATAAACAACAACACCAGCTCCCTCCCTTTGTTTCTCTCTCGTGGCACTTTCCTTCTCATTTTTCTTTAATTAAAATTGTGTGTACACAAGTGAAAAATACACCCCTACGTTAAAAAATATTATAGAACAAAAACGGAATGTCGTCTGAATCAAAGCTTTTAAATGAAGATCTGGATGGCCAGAACAACACTATGTATGCCCACCCTCCTCACACTGGGACCGAGGGCGACTGAGGGGGACTGTACAAACTGTAGCTGCATGCTTGTTCATAAATCCTCTTGTGGCTTTGTCTTCCTTGGGCTCACACTGACCAATTATTACATTTCTCCCTACACCCCCCCCTCTTCCCCATCTCTTTTTGTACGCCTCCCACTGGTATCCTTTCTCCATTTTACTTCTTCTCTCTTACTCACACCATCCTGGTGGGTCATTAATGTGTGATTTTGAGTTTTTTCCCCAGAGAAGAGGAGGGGAAAGGAGGGGGAAACTGGCAGAGACCCCTGCCTCATTAACACTGGTGGTGGCTCATTGACATTAGCATGTGTGCACACACACACACACACAGACACCATCACCATCACCATCGCCTCAATTTGGTTCCACAGTTGTTGAATCTATTTCTCCTAGAAGTTTATGCAAAAAGGGAGAAAACACACACATTGTGTCCTTCCTGTGCCAAGAGCTGGTGATAAAATCCCGTTTTTCTCTACAGAGATGAAAGGAATCAAACAGGAGGATAAGAAACGAGGGATGGGAAGATGAAGGAGAGATAGCAGAGCTGGGGAATTTGCTGAGATGGCTCTGAGCAGCAATTTACACCTTTCTCATCTGATAACCATCAAATGAGATGAGCAGTGCAAGAGACGGAGTGAAGGGAGACAGAGGATTGACAAAAAGCCAGAGAGAGTCTGCTAATTAGTGTTGGAGGAGCTCATTTTCCACAACGTATTCCCTCTTAGAGTTTTGTTTATCTGCTTAATATTTTAATCAGATCGTCAGCCGCCACTGCATAAAATGATGTGGACCGATGTTTAATGATTACAGCATGGTAGGAAGTGTTTCATCCAGCGGCCACGGTGCCAGCAGGAGCCCAAAATTCAAGACACACTGTCAGTATTCCACCGGTGAAAGGACCTTTCGATTAATGGCTGGCTACATGGAGGACGAATCTAACATTACAGCCACAACCAAAATGTGCTGGCACTTTATAAAGCCATGAATTATAAAACACCAAATTAGTATCTTTTTTGTGTTAGGGAGTTTGAGAGAAGCCCAAACTAATGATCTACTATAAAAACCATCTGTATTCCGATTATAACAGGGGAAAGCCCTGGGCCCTGTCCCAGGAAAAAGCTTCCTGCCACAGTTTTTTGGAATAAGATATAATGTCGCACACAAAGTCCAAACAGAGTCCACTGATTTACTTTATACAGAACTAGCTTACATCAATCTACGCACTTCACTTCCACCTTGCTAGTCATCAATTCCCCTTTATTTCTTTTTTTTCTCTATACTCTTTGCCAGAAGTACAACCGAACGATGAATCAAACATTTTTAGGTGACCAAAAAGGTTATAATTTCATGAACTGAAAACACACTGTGAAAGGGTTAAATATCTAAGATGAAAACACGGACAACTCCCAGACCGGACAACGCCACGGTAGCAACCTGTCAATCACAAGGTAGCCACGCCCTAAAGCATCCCCTGCTTTATGGTCTATTTGACTCTAAATGGGACCATCATTTACTAAATGAACATCATGCTGTATTGAAGAAGACTTGAAACTAGTGATTGAGACCATAAACTCATGTTTACAATGTTTACTGAGGGAATAAATCAAGAGAGAAGTAGGCTCATTTTCTCACAGACTTCTATACAATCAGACTTCTTTTTGCAACCAGAGGAGTCGCCCCCTGCTGGCTATTAGAAAGAATAGAAGTTTAAGGCAGTTACGCATTGGCTTCACTTTTCAGACCCGGGGGTTTCCCACTGCTTTCATCTAACAGTCCACCAAGAGATATTCAGTTAACCCCAATATTAAATGAAGAAAAGCAGCAAATGTTCACATTCGAACTAGTGAATGTTTTTGCATTTTTGCCTGATGAATGATGTGAAAAAGTAATTGATTCTCAAATTTGCTATGTTATTAATTTTCTCTCAATCATCTAACCAATTAATCGATTAATTACTTCAGCATTAAATGCCCTTAATGACTTATTTGACACTCTTGTGGTCTAAAACTCAAGCTTATAGGTAAGCCGCCACCATATTGTTTGCTTTAGAGATGAATCCATGTTTTTGGCAGATGAAAAGGTAAAAGATCTCAGTGCTGAGGGACCCTTAATAAGGTAATGAGCTTAAGTACGTATCATGCGCTTGCATCTCTGTGTGTTCGTTCCAGCTCTTGCCCTGCTGTCACATGCCATACTCTTCTTTTTTAGAAACCAACAACTGTACAGACGTCTCTATGCACTCCAATGAAGCAGACCCACGATGAAGCTAATCTTGAGCAGGTGATGTTTTTGGCAGTTGAGTCTGTGTGTTATTCCTAAGATATTTTAGAGCATGACTGTTGATTTTTCTCTTTTTATTCCTAGGTTTAGGTATTTTTGCTCTCATGAATGCCTTTCTCACCAACGCTATTTCTGATCCATCATGTTTAAACATTCATCACACACCTGAAAGGCTGTTTAGACAGTGTGAGTAGCCTCTGTGTTATATTAGTACCGACTGGTGTGTGGCTGGCTCCGGGGTTATTGGTGCAGCAATGTTTGCATCTGGGAAAACATCTGCAAAAGTGTGTGGTAATGAGCTGGACAAACACACACACACAAATAATGAAACTCAGAGGAGCATGCAGTGCACAATAAACAGAATGGATGCAGAATCACGCTCCCATACACCTCTCTCTAACCACCTCTGCTGTGAAGAAGCTGTAAACGGTGTAAACAGGTGCTGGCTATTTCTCTACCGGGGCGAGACAGCAGGATGGAGAGACAAGTGATCAGAAACACAGACAGTGTTACAGCAAGAGACAGGCACGCTAAGACGGAGGGAGGTAGAAAGACAGAGAAGTTACATTTTTGATTGCAGAGGAGATTGCAGAAAAAAGCTCAAAGGAGAAGTAAGAAAGACTGTTGGCTCGGTTCTTTAAAATGAAAGAATACTTCTGAATTTTGATGAAAATGAAAATTCTCTACAAACTCTCATGTATTTTCTCACATAAACTTTGCTATTTATTTCTCATCTTTTCTCCAACCTAACAACGTTGGATTTCCTCATCCATTAGGCCTTCGTTTAACTTATTTCCGCTCTGTCTTTTGATCCTTGTTCGTGCTGCCAAAAGAGCAGTTATATTGCTTATATTGCTAGTATAGCAGACTTCAACAGACTAGACTGCAAACAGGCTGTCTAAAATAAAAGTAGCATTCATTTGAGTGTAATCTGGGCTCCTTTTATTGCCATAAAAAGTAACTGTAGGCAAAAATTGGCTCACAGTTTTGCTGACATAAGTAGTTATGACTTTTAACTACAATGGATACAGTTAACTATCAGCTAAGGGTGTCAAAGTTAATACGATAACAATGCATCACATGAAGCTAGAAAACCAAAGGATTCATTGGTACCAACCATGTAATACTAGTTTGTCACAAAGGAGGTTAAATAACACTCCAAAATTATGCTACATTTTGACGAGGAAAAACTAGCATGGCCATTTTCAAAGGGGTCCCTTGACCTCTGACCTCAAGATATGTGAATGAAACTGGGTTCTATGGGTACCCACAAGTCTCCCCTTCACAGACATGCCCACTTTATGATAATCACATGCAGTTTGGGGCAAGTCATAGTCAAGTCAGCACACTGACACACTGACAGCTGTTGTTGCCTGTTGGGCTGTTTTGTTAATTGATTTCCAATAATAACTATATAAATACATTTGCATAAAGCAGCATATTTGCCCACTCCCATGTTGATAAGAGTATTAAATACTTGAGAAATCTGACTTAATCTATCTTTTAAGGTACATTTTGAACAGATACAAAAAAAAGTGATTCATTTGCAATTAAGCATGATTAACTATGGACAATCATGCAATTGATTGTGATTAGTGTTTTAATCAATTGACAGCCCTACTATCAACGTAACTCATTGACAATGTGACACCAAACAGTCCATTTACATAGTACAACCTCAGTGTGTGAGGGGTTTTCCTTCCCTTAATGAACCGATTTCCTTTACAGAAATAAACAATGATTTCTTTCTCAGATAAATTCTGCATTCGCATTCTTTCAAGACTTAAGGAAGTATTTCCTTTGCAGATAAGACAACATGAGAAGAAGAAGAAGAAAAAGACAATAACAGTATAAGCAGGGTGCGAAAGTGGCCAGGAGCTGGATAATGAAAATCCAACGTTAGAAAAGACTGAAGACAAACAGAGGAAGTGAAAGACTTCAAAAGGAAACCTCTTGGTTAGATACACTGCCCTCCTTATTGTTTAACGGCCGGAGGCAAAGGTTGGACACCCTGACCCCGTCTTGTTCTACGTGGTGTCTATGTGGAGACCATTTATCCAGATCTGAAGGGTAGGTCCAATGGCACAACTGTGGAGGCTGCAGTCAGCATGCCCTGCAGCTAAAGGAAGAGGCTGTATTTCACTGAGACACATGCCCAGATAAGCCGATTGCTGACCGAGTATAAGGTTGCCTTCGCTAGTCCACTGTGAGGCTTTACTGGCTCACATAGCGGAGGAGGCCGTGCCTGATTGCTTACCCCCCGAATTGCGGAAATAATCAGCCAGTCATCAAAATATGAGAGGAATGCCTGGCCAGTAGAGGTGACAGGGCCAATATACCAAACACCTCATAAATATTAAAGGGGCGATCCTGAACGGCAGGACCTTACACTGATACTCCTGGCCCGTGGCCACAAATGCAAAGTGTAGGTATCCATGTACCCGCAGACCATTTAAGGATGATGGAAACAAGCCAGTCCCTGTGAGCAACAATATAAACAACATATTTTAAAGTAGCATCAGGAAGTGCATGACTTTCAAAAAGTGCATTAGCCCTCTCAAGTCGAGGATGCAGGTGAGCTGTTCATCCTTTTTGTGAACGAGGAACAACACAGAGTAGAAGCTGTCATGCTTGAGTTCACAAAGACCTGGAACTGCAATGGTGAGATCACCCCTTGATTGTTTGTAGCGGAGAAAGGTGGAAAACAACAGCCTCTGATAGATGAGATTGGAGGAACCAAATCTTGGGTTACCAGCAATGGCAATAAGCAAACAAGCAATGCTAACTTGGCAGTAGATTGCAAGGGACAGAGAATGGTGGTGAGAGGCTCCATTAATAGAAATGTATTTATGAATTTATTTGACTGGGACAATTATTAAAGTGCAACCGATGCAATGTATATAGAACTTCTAGCCGTAGCTAATTTGCAGACCTTGTCCCTGGTTAGGCTTTCAATAAAAAATTAAAATACATAATACCACATCATACATAAAATCACACAATACAACATCGTACATTACAATCACAAAAATGTAAAGGAAGACTTAAAGCAAAGAAAGAAAGTCTTACAGATCTTGAGACTGAACTTAAATGCTGGAAAAAATGCTGCGTTTTTCACAAGAACAAATTTTCTTCCTGACCACAAATTCTTAAAGAGGACCTATTATGCTTACTTTCAGGTTCCTACTTATATTCTGGGTTTCTACTAGAACATGTTTACATGCTTTAATGTTCAACAAAAATGTGCTCTGATTGGTCCGCTGGCCCTCACGTGATTGGTCAACCGAACCAAACTATGTGGACTTTGCTCCTGCTCCACTCTAATTAGCTTTGTTTGAGGGCGTGCCAAACTAGCCGCTAGCCTAGGCAGGTATTATGAAATGATTACTTGGTGACATCACCACGTTACGAAAGAAAAGGCGGGACATCAAGCGAGGTGTTTCAGGCAGTTCAGGAGCAGCGTTTCTGTAGGGGAAGAGTAACTCCCTTTGGTGTGGACTTTGGGCTTTTTAACTTTGCAGACCTTTTACATGCACAAAAAAAACTATATAACACACTAAAGGAAAAGGGAAAAAGCACAAAAGCATAACATGTCCTCTTTAAGTTTCCATCTGCACAAATACACGCACAACGTACAGAAAACACCCACAAAAGAATAATACACAAAACTACTCCAAAGGTATCAGTATTCATGAGCATCTCTTTAACATGCACCCCTACATAGTAGAGGCATGATCAGGTGGATGTGACATGCCGGAGATATCGTCTGCATTATGTCTCATTAATGCAGAACTGTGCAGCAAGCTCGACGCATGCTGAGAGGATATTAGAACAAAGGACACCAGGGATATGGCGTCAGGTGTGTACTGAATGTGTGTAATGGTGATGGTGGGGAGGTGCGTTGTTGTCCTTCCTCATTCCCGTTCGCTGCATTTCTCTCAAAGCCCAAATAGGTGTATGGACACGCTGTAAAAACTGTCTACTCTTTTATGGCTGCTTTTGCCATCTTTCTCCATTCTGCCCAATTTGTTCCTTCCTGACTGATTTATGTGTTTGTTTTCTCTGTCCGTTCCTCTACCATACTACTAATGTTGAGCACTTGGCACGGAGAGTAATTGACAGGTGTGACTACAGGCAGAACAATGCCAATTGCAACTTGAAAAGACTGTCAGGAATTGGCCCATTAAAACATTGCAAATTCATTTCAAACTGTACGGCTCTTGATTCCAGTCCTCAGAAAAAGGAGCCCTGCTGGTTTTCATTCCAGCCGTTTAATCTGAGGCTGTATTCCACCTGTGAGTCGAGGTGAATGCAAATTAAACATTTCCCTACATAGTAGTTGGTACATTATTCAATACATTTATCCTGTGTCTTTTTAGTTTTATGCATTGGCGGACTAGACTTCTGTTATTGATAAGTGTTTCATTTATTGATATTTTCGGGAACAGGGGGAACAATCCAATTTTAATGACCACATATACTGAGGATCTAACATAGAGTGATAGGTCCGTCTCACGAACAAGTGAACATTACTCTCCTCACAGTGGACACACACTGACTCCACTGAACACACGCGCACAAAAGCAATTACTTCTCCTAGTGACTAGCACGCTGATTTCCCCGCTGATCTCAACTTATGCACCTGGTCTGTTCTAATTTATCTTAGCCCTCCTACCACTTTTATGTTTTCCTGCTGTTTTATTAACCACTTGTTCAGTCCTTCAGTTGCAGTATGGATGGCGTTACGTTTGATTTGTCATCCTTATTCTTTTGTGATGAGATGCTGACGGGAGCCCTTCAGGTTTTTATTCTATTTACAGAACCTCTTCAAAATTCCAGCAATGAGATGTTTTCTGATTCAATGTTTTGTTTATAAAAGACCTTCATTTAAAAAGAAGATGCTCAGTGTGATGACTAAAGACTCACTCCTGCCACATTAACAGTGTTCAACAGTCCCTGGTTACGTCTATGCTACTTTTGAAAGCCTGCAATCATGAAGTGCGTCAGTAATGGCCACAATAAGAAACCAAAGACATTGTATATTAGGGCTGTACGATTAAGACTAAAATGATAATCACGATTATTTTCATCAATATTGAGATCACGATTATTATCACGATTATTCATAGGTTTTAGGGACAAAACCTTTTTATTGCAATTTCACATTTTAAATAAACAGAGCACTGTTTTTACTTCCATGTTGTACTACATTCCAACCCTCAAAAATTCTTAATGTTGTTCTTTTGCTGTGTAACTGTCATCCATAGTGGTTGGTTATTTGCATAAAAACTCATATTCATACTCATATTTACTGAGCAGAGTTTGAACACATCATAATGGAACCCAATGGAACCTCGGTTAACATTAGCAACTTTGCTCCCTGCTGTCGGCAGACGAGCCGATCACTGTGATTACTCTGAGCAGCACCATGGGAATTAATTACAACATAATGAGCATCTGATTAAGTTAGTTGTTCCAGATGTTTTAAGGTTGTTCCTTCACGGCTTATTTTGGACTTACAGTTGTGACAAATTACAGCTTTTTTCACTCACACTCAAGAACTTCCACACCGCCAACATGTCGTGTGTGACGCTGCTAACTTTGCTACTGTGTGCCGACGTAAAACCATCATGCGGCTGGTGCACGTGTGTGTGACTGGCAAAAACTCGGATATATGAGACTACTGAAAACGGGCCGGCTTCGATCGGCTGCTGATTGACGGTGCATCTCTAGCTGTTAGCTTAGGAAGCTCTTGATTTATGCAGCAGGATTTTCTATTAGCGGGGCTTTTTAAACATCAATATCACAGTCGATCATGTTCATTTAATGTGGGAAGTCAAAATCGTAATTGCGATTAATATTCAATTAATTGTGCAGCCGTACTGTATATATCTATCTATATATATGATAGATAGATATATACTGCATAAAGCCCAGCCTGATGTGGTTGACAAATGCAGGTGCCTTGGAAACAAGCTTAGAAAAGGATAAATGACCATGCTTTGCTTTATTGATTATAATTGGTGTTCTAGTCCATATAGGACAAGGTGAGGTCAAGTTTTGTTGAACCCAGACATTGATTTCTGTTACCGCTGATGAGCTCCTTTTAGCTATCATTTTCACATTTGTCTTGTCTATATTTGTAGGCAACTCTAAAATGTAGGTTACAGAACTACAGTACGTACTCATTGCTTATCTTGAAGGAAGACACTCTGCATCTGTTTTTGAGTACGACACTATGGTCCTGTGCAGGTGGGGGCCAGGGGAGGTCAGAGCACAGAGTATTGATGAGATGGCAGAAAGCGAGAGGAAACGCTGATGTTGCTTCTGGGAGGGAAATAGATAACATTGACAGGGAGAGTGTAACCGCCCTCGGTCGATTATTAAAATGTAGAAAAGCTGAATGTGTGTGCAGTTCCTGCTGAGAGACTATCTATCTATCTATCTATCTATCTATCTATCTATCTATCCATCCATCCATCCATCCATCCATCCATCCATCCATCCATCCATCCATCCATCCATCCATCCATCCATCCATCCATCCATCCATCCATCCATCCATCCATCCGGGGTGGGAGAAAAATCGATACAGCATAGTATCGCGATATTTTGTGTGGCAAGTTTGTATCGGTGCACAGAAGTCAAGTATTGATCTTTTATAATAAACAACCTCTTAACAATCCGCTGGGCCACTATTCTGTCTTTCAGAGGTTGTAGCGGGCTCAGTCTTGAAGCTAGAGTGACGATACTGGTAACATGAAACAAGAGAACCTAAGGAATCGATTGATACCAACCATGTCATGTTAGCTTGTCGGGAAGAACGCTAAATAACGCTCCAAATTTATGCTATACTTTGGTGAGGAAAAACTGTCATGGCACATATTCAAAGGGGTCCCTTGACCTCTGACCTCAAGATATGTGAATGAAAACTTTGAGATGAACGGAGTGAAAACTTTATCTTATTAGAAAAAACAGATGTTGACAAACTGCATAATTTGCAGTTGAAAAAAGGTAATAAATTGCAATATATCTTGTCGCAATACAATAAGAAGTGTCGTGATAATATCGTATTGCGGGGCCTCGGATGATTCCTACCATCCATCCATCCATCCATCTGTCTACATTATATGTTCGTGTATCCACATCATCTTAAAATTAGCTTAGCATTAGTCATCTCAGACACACCTGTCATCTCCATGGGTTAGCTTACTTTTCACTGAAAACTTAACTGCCATACACACATACACAATTGAACACTGTCCTGCGTCAGTGTGGGGAATAAATAGACTATCACTATGCCAGAACTGAAGCATGCTGCAACGGTGTGTGTGTGTGTGTGTGTGCACTTGGAGGCTCCTGCTGTGCTGATTTCAGCATGAACAGATGGCGCTGCCAGGGCTCTACCGAGGCTCTACCGAGGATCTGCCGAGGATCCACAGTCCGTAGTCTGTGGGAAGACTTGTGAGTGTAAGGACTGTGTGTGTGTGTGTGTGTGTGTGTGTCTGTGTGTTTCCTACTCTTTTTTATTTATCACAGCACTACTTTACATACTACTGTACACACACACACAGGCACACAGACACTGATTGCTGCGGTGTAAGTGATATCCTAGTGGTCTTTGACCTAGTTGTCTGTTCCATTGACACTTCGTAGCTTAATCCTGCTTGAAAGGCTCTTGACTGCTAAGCTCATGTTTGCCAACACACAAAGCTGTCACACCCCCACCGCTTTGTGTGTTTGTTTGTCCGAGCAGGTTTGTGAATACGTAAGTGGTTACAAACACTTATCACATAAACGCCAGCTGTCACATTGAAGTAGAAAAAAGGACTGCTGCATCACACTGACACTATGATTTAATAATAAATAAATAAATACACACAAAAAAAGAGCAAACAAAGAATGTTACCAACACACAGCAAATGATCAACTTATTGAATTATCGGCTCATTTCAAAGCAATGTTACGTAGGTCACAAAAAAGTGATAGGTAGGGTGATGTGGTAGGGAGGGACAGAAGGAGAAGAGAGGGGTGATGTAGAAAGAAAGAAAAACTAGAATGTATAGAAACTTTGAAGATGGATTGAAGGGCTCGGCAATATGACAATATATATTGTCAAAACGGTGTCTATTGTTTATGTTTTTTTCTATATTGTGATGTTAAAAAAACAGCGGCCAAACGGCGTTACGGCAATATTAACGTCATTTGGACAACGCTTTACATTCTGATCCTTAAGGCTTTTATACATTGGGAGTGTTTTTTCACTATATTTTTGTGTCAATGTTGTTTTTGTCATGAGTACTGGCATCAACCAATCACGTTGTGCGGAACGAACATATTCAATATGTACACTATAGTAACACGGAGGCTCCGTAGTCTGAACCAAGACGGCAAACGTTATTACTACTTTCAACCTTGACAAAGGCAGAAGACCCACTCCTTCCGTTCTTACCTTTCACAATAAAAGCCCTGAACATATACACTGAGTGAATTTGCCTCTGGTAAACAGTTACGCAGAGCATTTTGCTAAAAGGAAACTAAAATTGCTTACGTAGTTTATACTTGTCATTTGTCAAGTATTTAATTCACACAGTATACAAAAATGGGCTCTATCATGTGGTAAATTCATATAGACGATTTATTTATGGAACCAGAAAACGTGCTATATTGTGATGTTTATCGTTATCAAGATGTGAAATTACCTATATCATGATAGG
>CAKALG010043983.1:11502-21895 GCA_916700815.1 Helicolenus hilgendorfi
TCTGTCTGTGTGTGTGTGTGTGTGTGTGTGTGTGTGTGTGTTTCCTACTCTTTTTTATTTATCACAGCACTACTTTACATACTACTGTACACACACACACAGGCACACAGACACTGATTGCTGCGGTGTAAGTGATATCCTAGTGGTCTTTGACCTAGTTGTCTGTTCCATTGACACTTCGTAGCTTAATCCTGCTTGAAAGGCTCTTGACTGCTAAGCTCATGTTTGCCAACACACAAAGCTGTCACACCCCCACCGCTTTGTGTGTTTGTTTGTCCGAGCAGGTTTGTGAATACGTAAGTGGTTACAAACACTTATCACATAAATGCCAGCTGTCACATTGAAGTAGAAAAAAGGACTGCTGCATCACACTGACACTATGATTTAATAATAAATAAATAAATACACACAAAAAAAGAGCAAACAAAGAATGTTACCAACACACAGCAAATTATCAACTTATCAACAAGTATTTAATTCACACAGTATACAAAAATAGGCTTTATCATGTGGTAAATTCATATAGACGATTTATTTATTGAACCAGAAAACGTGCTATATTGTGATGTTTATCGTTATCAAGATGTGAAATTACCTATATCATGATAGGATTTTGGCCATATCGCCCAGCCTTACTGGATTATATGTAGTTTTTCCCTGCTTAAACCTCATGTTTGGTCCAGCTGTATCAATGACATTGAGAAAAAACAATCTTTATATGCTATAAATATATTGAAAATTGAGGTAAGCCAAAGCTAAACAATGGGCCACATAAAAATCAAAACAGGTCTCTAAGATAATTTGTAGAGAATTCATAGTCAGAAGTCTATGCACTGTTGTTAAAACCCTCCCAATTCTGAAGCGTGTATGTTACGAGTTGTGAGTGCATGAGGACAGCTAGGGCTGTCCAGATGTGGACTAATTCCCTAATGGGCTTCTACTCCACAGCACACACTGGCAGGCAAGCTGGCAAACAAACACACACACACACACACACACACACACACACACATACACAGAGATATCCACACACCCATTGTGTGTCCATTCTCTATTTATCTCTCTCCCTCCATTTTCATTAATAAAAGCAGTAGTGTGGCGGGTGGTGGCAGATGAGCAGATTAGCGTGATGTATTGCGAAAGCCAAATCCCATTGAAGGATCAAGTATTTAAAAAAAATTAATTTCACAGGATGGACTCAGAATGACATCATTTTACATTTTGGACACTAATAAACGTAGAATAACTTCAGTGACTTGGGATAGTGCATCCTGTCATTCTGTCTCTTTCTGTTTGTCTGTGTTTTTTTCTAATTTTCTTTAGCTGTTGCCTCGCCTGCCTCTGTTCAAACAGCAGCAGAGAAAATCTCTTGAATACAGATTGCTTCCTCCTTCAGCTGAAATGACTGAATTCTCGGCCAAGTATCGATTTCAGGCAGAATGCAGCAGAAGAAAAGTTATTTTTCTGCACTCATCTATTGTTTCAAACATACCTCACTAGTAATAGAAGCATACACTCCCAAATAAACACACATATAGCGTCTGTTGATTGTGTTCTTTGACTCACAGATACACAAAGGAAACGTGTGTGTTTACTCATTCTGTCTGACAGCAGTATTCATAAAATGTGTGCTACATTAGGCAGCTTCATTTTCTCTCCCAACCCCCCTACTTCTTCATCTGCGCAGCTTTAACGGGGAGCTGATCAGTGACTCCATTCATTCCAGGTCAATTTGGGCAGTGTGCTCGATATGGCCCGTTTCATTACACACTTCCTTCCTGTCTGTCTGTCTCTCTGACTCTGGGGAGAAGACGGAGGGACGAGAGGAAGGAACAGGAGGAGAGAGGGAGAGAAGAGGAAGGGTGGGATTGAAGGGGTGTACTGTGGGAGAGAGAGGGAGTAAGGGGGGCTAGAAATGAGGGCATAAGAGAGGGAAATGAACAGGAGGAGGGAGATGGAAAAGGTTTACAGTATGTGGTGAAGAGAGGGAGATAAGTGCAATATTAAATGTGAGTGTGAGAGGGTCGGGGGGGAGGGTGAGAGATTAGGAAGATAGGAATCAGGATGGCACAAAGGAGTGGGAGACGGTGAAAGGGGTTGAATGACAGGGTGTGGCTGATTTAGATAAGAATAATGGAGCTGTAAGGTAGGATGTGCAGAGCAGAAGAAAGAGAGTGAGGGAGGAAAAGTGGTGTGAAGAATAGAAACAGTGAGAGAAGAATAGCAGAAGCAAGCGGGAAACTGAGAAGGACAAAAATGGGTGAATGGAGAAAGGTGGGGACAGGAAGGAAGGAAGGAAGGAAGGAAGGGAAGGCAGGGGCATGAAAGCACGAGGGAGAGGGTGTGAAGGGAATAGAAAGAAGGGATGAAGTGAAGGGAGACAAGAAGAGCCAGACGAGCCGTTGCTGAAGTGATTAATTTCCACTGTCTTTTACACACTTTATAACAAAATGTTTCATATTAATATTAAAACAAACTTTACCGAGCCACAGGAACAGGACTTGTCATTAATAATTAACAATTAATTATCATTAATTCACAAAACGGAATTTCCTGCACTTTTAAATCTCCAGTCTGTCTCCGTCTTGCCCAAGGCCACCTCCATTAAAACCACAGATTAAAGGATGATTCCAATCACTTTACACACATTTCTCAATAAGGAAGGTCTAATTGCAAGAGAACATCAAATAAAATACATTTGTGGATGGTTGCGAGATGCAAATCAGTAAGGACCTGGTTGAAAACAAATGTAATTCCATACAGTATGTCAAAGGAAGCATACACACAGCTCATGGCCATGCATACATGTGTGATGACATTGTCTGACTCTCTTTTTCAAGCTTTAGATTAGAAATGATTCTGCCTCCTCACTTCATCTTCCTTCTTTTTCAGTAGTATTTTTTCCATCAGCTTCTTTTGTGTGAGTGTTAAATATTCAACTGGGTTCAACTGAAACGGTCATGGTTACTTACAAGCAAGAAACCAAGAAACTGAAGCAAAAAGAGAAAAGGAGAAATACATTGCGCTCAACTTCATCCCACCACAGACTGTGTGGCGTGTAGCTGCTGTGGTAGTGGGCCAATCACATGTAGCATTAATTCGAAGAATGTTTGCGATGATTGGCTGTGAGCAAACCCATACGAATAGTCACGTTTTACTAGATCTGGGTACAAAAATGATCGAATGCAGGTATATTTTGACTGAAGAAGTTTCGATACTTGGTACTGGGTTATTTCGGTCAAAACCTTAAAGGGCGATACATTATTTAATCTTTTATTACGTTTTTATATCATTCTGTAGCTTCCCAGTGGTGTTCCTTATGTATTCAAATCCAAATAGAACATTTGGGTATGTAGTATGTAGGCTTTTGCGTCAAAAGCACTTCTAAAAACGTTTCCCCACGTGGCCTGACATAGATTTCTACATGATGACGCCGCTACATATACAGTATACATACAATACATCCTTATAGTCAGTGTATTAACGTTACATACAGTAACTTAGATGGCGGTCTGCACGCTCCCAGCTTGGAGCACGAAAGCTCAGCAATGTACTGCTGTGTGGACGCCACATTAGCTCAAATCCGAAAGTCACACAATAACACAAACTAAACGATTGATGCAGCGGTAAACCAGCAACTCCCATTTTCTGCGAGGTAAAATGACAGTTCCCCATTGGAAAGGGCTGTCTAATGGTAGGGCTATCTAATGGTAGGGCTGTCTAATGGTAGGGCTGTCTAATGGTAGGGCTATCTAATGGTAGGGCAAGCGGTGAAAATATTCTAAATATAGCGCAAACTTAAACAGATTTTTTTAGGTGGCTAAAATCTGCTGCTCCCCTCCACAGTGGCTTTAATTTGCCGTCAGACAGCCCTTTCGATGGGGAACTGAAGTCGTTACAATGCTCTCTTCAAAGCCACCAGACTACATTCACAAAAGCAGTGATTTTATCTCACAGAACACAGGAGTATATATATATACAACTCCACTTTAAAAAATCTGAATGAACCCTTTCAGTTATTTCCAAACTTAGCACAGCTGACTTTGACTCAGCTCGTGCTAGCGTTCACATTATTCACAACTTTATTGATTAGCTTTGACTAGCTTACTCTTGAAACCTACGCCACTGCTTTTTGCGCCGGGCGCATAGGCGTTTCCATTTGAAAACAAAAAGGAAAAGAATGCAGATGGACTCGCCCTTTAAAGGTATTGAGCACTGATACCCGGCCCTACTTATTTGACACCAGTGCTAAATGGAAATCTGTCCAAAAGCACCAAAACAACACGTGACTCACACACTGCAATCTCCTCTGCTTTCACATTCTGTGTGTGTGTGTGTGTGTGTGTGTGTGTGTGTGTGTGTGCGAGGAAAGCGTTAGATTGCAACACGGCGTGAGACAAAGGAGGAAGAAGAGAGTGAGAAAGAGATTCAGCATCAACTTTTCCCCTTGGGATTGGTCGCCATGGCTACGGAAGCATTTTCAGCTGTACGTGGGACAAACATAAGGAAGAGTGAGAGGGAAACGCACAGAGACAGAGAGAGAGAGAGAGAGAGAGAGAGAGAACATGGCGGCACTGATATATTGTCATTGTACGTTAATGTAGATGTAAAGCAGTAAAAGCATGTATGATCCATTCAGGATGCAGTTAGATGTGATATGTAGCACTGCAGCTAGGGAACCACAAGACACATGATCTCCAACAGAAAACACGCAAGACGTCAGGAAAAAGCAGTGACCCAATACGCCCTCTATGAACTCTAATGGAAAACGGAGACCAACGAGAACAAACAGCATCAAGAGACTATAACATCTCATCTTACAACCAGACAATCAGACTCCATCTATATTTCAAAAGCTACGGAAAACCGTGACAATGGGCCGTCATGATCTAAGATTAGTGGAGGGCACCTTTAATGAGGAGGAGGAGGAGGAAGAGGAGGGCACAAAGGGCTCGTGTTTCCATGCTGGCAGGCTAACGGCGGTATCGCCTGAGGGCCAATTTGTCCGAATTCTGTAACAAAACTTGAGGAAGAGTAATTGAACTTGTGCATCAAACCCCGTTTTCTCAAATGTCTCATCATCTAACCAAGAGAAGTGAATTCAACAGAAACATTGAAGCGTTGGTCGTCTTTTTAATGGAAACAGTATCATCTTTTATGGTACACAGCGTGTTATCGCTGGGATCTGATTGACAAGGATTAACAAAGGGAAAAAAAATCAAACTAATCTAATAACACTTCTTCTGAGCAACTGATTTGGGGGGGGGGGCACTCTATTGTGCCATGACTTAGAGATATTTGACTTGGATCAGCAGTTTGTTGATGATTTTCTGAAAACGGTAAGTGGGCAAAAATTGTGCTCAACACAGGAAACGACTGTCTCAATTTTTCTCTGCAATAGGTTTGTCAATATTTGCATAAAGTACAGCCAATGTTACTGGTCATGAATTATTTATGTAGACTAAAGGAAAGAGACTTGTAAGGGCTGGTTCTGCTTGACAGTGTTGCCATGGACCTACCAGATGTGTGTGTGTGTGTGTGTTCAGGGGATTGAGTGAGTGTCAATGAGAGAGAGAGAGAGAGAGAGAGAGAGAGAGTGAGAGAGAGAGAGAGAGAGACAGAGAGAGAGAGAGATGCGCTCTGCTGCGCTCACCGGCAAAGTCACTGCTTTCTCAAGGACACTGCGGCTAAGGGGCAAGAAAGAGAGAAGGAATGACACACGGGAAGAGAATGCGAGAAGGAGGCAGAATGAAATAAAGACATCTGATGATAGAAGGCCAAGTAAGATAAAGAAATAAGTGGAGAAAACAGGCAAAACAATGAAAAAGTGGAGGAGGCAGCAGATAAGGAAAGCTGTGCTCCATATGTGAAAGTGAAAATATTTCTTGTTGGAAAACCACAACAGGGTTTACAGTATGTAAAGTAACCATAGACTGTATATAAGAAGTGGACGTAGTCACCGCATTTTGGCCGTCGCCATCTTGGTTTTTTGCCACCAGTGACACGAGAGAGTGGAGCTAAGTATAACCAAACGCTGAATAAGACATTTCTAGGTGACCAAAACGTTACAATTAACTGATTCTTTTTGGTTTAATCAATTAATCATTTAGTCTCAAACACGTTAAAACATGTAAAACAAACGGTTGAAAATGACAGTTTACCATAGCTCAAGGTGACGTCTTCAATTTACAGTAAATCAAGCAGTGGTATTTTGGCTTGGAAAAAAAAGTAATTTAATTATATCTTCATAATATAACATCTTAATCGAAGTTGTCGTCAATAAATGTTTGTATAGATTTTCTGTGATTCCGAGATTTATCACCTGATCCTTTCTAGCAGCACTAATACAAACTAAAACCAACGGGCCACCCCAGACAATAGAGAGAGCCCACTGAGCAGCATACATGTTATATATGGTTATGATATGCAAATTGAGGAGCAGAGGCGCATGGAGCAGCTTTTTTCTGCCTGGTTCAGTCTCACCAGCGATCCACTGAAGCCTCTACAGCAATCAATTATTTACACATAAAAACACACGCCACGCGCAGACCCCAAAACACTCCCACTGAGATGATAGCGAGGAAGGCCGCGGGGTGAATTGCATAAAAGCTTCTTAACATAAGTAGGCAGTTTACCAAAGCGGCGAGTGAACTCGGCAACCGCTTGGACCGCAGACCCTGACCAGCTGTGATCAAAAAACGGTGTCTAACCTAAAGGCATCCTCGGTGTACGGCTATAATGCTGAGGACCAGACCACAAGATGAATGTGGGGCTTATGTTTATTCAGCTACACAGATGGGAAAGGAAGAGATACGAGCATAGACGGTTACAGAATACATATATAGGTGAGCAGATATTGGCATATATACAGTAGTAGGATGGCATGAGATAAAGAGAGAGCCAGAGGATTTAAACTTTCGCTCCGTAAACAGTGAGAAAACCCAGATACAGTACACAGACACATACAGATGGAGAGATAAGAATTTGGATTCTGTTATTCTTTTCACTTACCCCCCACTGTCCTCCAATCTGTTTATCTGCCCACTTCTCTTTCAGCGTCCGTCACCCAGTGTGTCTGTCTGGAGTCACGGTGTCTGAGCAGGCAGGGTTCAATACCTGAGAAGACAAAAAGGTCAAAGGTCAGTTAACATCAGTGCGATGACACTTAAGGATCATGTTCAGCTTGACTTCAGGGACACCAGCTGACCAGCTGACCACAAAGTCGGAGTAAAAAAAAAAAGAGGTGCAAATAAGGATATGCTTGTGTGCTTAAGTACTACAACGTATCCTCGTGCAACAGTTCCTATGGTATCTTACGAAAAGTTATTTTTCGTGTGCTCTTTTGTGCGATCAGTGCCCCTTCAGTGCAGAATCTCTCTAAGCAGCAAAACTACTTGGTTAGGCTTAGGTTTGTTACGTAACTTTTAATTAGTTAAGTACGCAAGTTACATAACCAAAGTAAGGTCAAATAAGTCAACATCAACTTGGTTCCACATGGGACAAAGGAGCACAAAGGAACAGCAGTCTCCTGGGTGAAAGACCTGTGTTTGTTTGACGCATCTATCCAACCCCACCTCCTTCTTATGTAGATTTTGTCGCTCTTTATACTCATTCACCTGAGTTCCTTAGACCCCTGCACGTCCTGGCTCACGATTATGTGGGTTGTATATGAATTCCAGTACGGCCTGAATAGTAATTTAAGTATCATGCCTTTCCTTGCACACTTGCACTCGCACAAACAAAAGCGTGTGCACGTAGACACTCCACTGCCATCTATCTAAGGCAAGAGATAGCTGAACAGACACTTGAAGATGAGAGGTTGAAAGACTAAAACCTCCATTAAGCAAGTGCATATTTAATCTCGGTGCGATAAGAGTAATTATTTTGCACTGAAGTATGACTGATTCACTCGTGCACATGGCAGAGTGTCGTCGTTATATCACTTGTTCCTCTCCTTCCTGAACACGTCGGCAGAAAGGGCAGTGTATAGGGGACAGGACCTAAGGGGTCAAGGGCTGGGAAAAAGGAAATAATACGGGAAAGGAAGCATGTATGAAAGAGAAAAGTAAAGGAAGAGATCATAAGAAGGGATGAACTTCTTCTGGAAAACACACAAGTGTATAAACACTGGCCAGAAAATTGAGACCCTGGCCCTGCAGAAGAAGTGGGCCCTCCCTTTACATTTGCATATGCGCCGCTACATACATAACCGCATGCAACATCACTTCCGTTTCCATATTTCCTTTCCATGCAAACGGATTACAGAGAATGAGCCCGTGACATATAGCACTGTATCACAGATTTTCAGAGAATGTGCTGTAGTTTATTCCTCCAGGACATGTTTGACTTTGACAAAAGCTGCGTATTAGCTTGTCCGCTGAATTCTCCCAACTTTCCAAAGCTTGTCTAAAGCACTGCTGAGCTGACCCGTTCCTCTTTTATTCCGCCCAGCAGGGCACGGCAAAGTTGCTTACTTTTAATTCACTGTGATGGCAGTCTGATGTACAACCATACTGCAATAAGCACTTGTAGCTTTCCACCTTGAAACTTTAACAACCAAACTACTATTGTAATTGTCCTTTGAGACTTTACTGTGAGACAAAGCTACAGTGACACGTAAGAACAATTTAAAGGGAACATATCATGCTCCTTTTCAGGTTCTTACTTGTGTCTTGGACTTCTACTAGAACATGTTTATATACTTTAATATTCAAAAAACACTTTATTTTTCTCATACTGTCTGTCTGAATATACCTGTATTCACCCTCTGTCTGAAATGCTCCGTTTTAGCACCTGTCCCTTTAAGACACCCTCCTGAAAAAGCCAAGCCAAGTCTGCAAAAGAAAAATATGGCGGACCTTAGTAAAGGTAGTTCTCAAGCCGTGAGTTATATATTCTATTGTGACTGCAAAACAAACAGACTGGGTTGTCCTATTTCACAGTTTGTGGGCTGGTAGGTACTTCAGATACCCAAATGTTTGTGCACAAGCACTAAAAAGGTGAGTTTTTCATGATATGTCCCCCTTTAAGAGCTACTGGCTGCTCTGTAAAGCACCGATCATTTTCACATTTTACTTTCTGAACATTAGTGTAATTAGGTTGTGGTTTTTAAATTGTCCTCTCTCTTCTATTAGCTAAAACAACTTTAGGCACCATTAACGGATGAACCAGCTGGAGTCATTAAGTAATCTTGTTGGGTTTAATTTGCGCTATTGTAAATCAATAAGAACAAGCCTGATTGCTGGACTACTGGGAAATATCAAACTATCTGCTTTGCTCAGTATTCATGAGCGGAGTTAAGAAAAGTCTGAACCAGCATTAATCCTAACAGACCATGTATTATGTATCACAATGCAAAAAAATACTATTCATAGTACTAACACTAATGACATGTCCCTCCCTGTGTAGCGAATTCTGACAGTGATGATCCTGAAAAACCAGATACAACGAACAGACGGCGGTGCACCCTCCAACAAATATGACACACAGCCAAGAAAATCAGAGCAGAACAAATGGACAGTATTTACTTTGTGCTGTTTGGGGAAGCGGTCACACCTTGTATAATAGAGCATAACTGAGGTGGGTGTGGGTTGGTGTAAATGAATGTAATGCCATGGTCCTTCAAGACAAACTTGTTCCCAGTCACATCTGATTGGAACACTATTCACAACTCTGACACGCGCATACACACACAAATTAGACTTACAAGTACACTGTGTATAGTACACAAACACACACACAGTTCATCTTCCTGTAAAAAGCCTTTGAGGTATGAGCACTGTTAACCACGGTAACATTAATAAAACCTTAGCAAAATCAAACAAATCTTATTTCTTAAAATACTCTTTCTGCTTGTAAACTCTTTACGCTTTGTAACTATTTATAGGCCTATGCATTTGAGTAATGTCTAGACTGTGACTGACTCATGCCATTTAATTACACAATTTCTCTTTTATTTTGTGTGCTTTGTTTAGAAAAACCTAGGACAGTTGGAAAGCTGGTAAACAAGATGTGACAGTGTGACAGTTGGTGAAAAAAAACTGTTATTCGAACGCTTGTCATCTAACTATAAAGCGAGGAATCTCTGTCTGTCTGTGTGTCCTTAGCATATCTTGAGAACTGCTCATCCGATCTACTTTACACTGGGCGGGTGTATTGCTGAGGACCCAAGGGAGTGCTTTTTTGATGCAATTTGGACACGTAACATATTAATAAACTTTAAATAAACAAGCACACAGTGCTCTATGCAGCAGTGGGGACAGGGTTTAGGGCTTCAGGGCTGAGACGAGCATGTTGTCCTCAGCGGGCAGACCGCGGCTCATTGACTGACGTTCACTTTGGCTGCTGGATATTCCAACGTTACAACCAAACTCTTCTTCACTTCCCTGGAGTC
>CAKALG010043986.1:0-47425 GCA_916700815.1 Helicolenus hilgendorfi
GGGAAAAAGGTTATTTGTTTTCTTTCTGAGCCGTCTGGTCTCCTAAGAAAATGATGTTCTTATACAACGAAACTGCACTGTCAATTACGTTTTGAGGGAAACTTATTTTCTCCCGTATTATTTTGACATATTTTTTGACATATCACAAAAATGCTTCTGATCAAAGTCTGTAAGTCTGCGTAGGGAGCTGGTCGGGGGTGGATGGATGGGTCAAACAAACAAGAATGTTACCCAAGTTATGTACATAACAAACGTACTTGTTTCAAGCCAAAGCATGATCTTTTTACTAAACCGGCCTGTTTGCACGAAAAGGCGTATGAGTGCCACGATAATGCGCAAGGTGCAATAAGTACGCCTTTCTTGATTTCCCGCATGTCATTTGTACGCCATGTATTCTGTAATGACTGCAATGTAAACTCTCCTACACCCAACATGTCACAAACGAGGATGTCCGGCAAAAGATCAGCCAAGCCATCGGCCCACATGATGACCTGCTTACCACGGTTATAAAGCGGAAACTGAGGTGGTACGAACACATCACCAGATCCTCAGGCCTTGCAAAGACCATCTTACAAGGAACCGTACAAGGTGGAAGGAGACGAGGGAGACAAAAGAAAAGATGGGAAGATAACATCGGAGAATGGACTCACTTGAAACTCAGTGAGGCAATGAGAGCTGCCGAGGACAGAGAGGGATGGAGAGAGCTGGTCAACAGATCATCTGTGGTGCCCCAACGACCCTCCGGGGTTATGGGATAGATCAGATCAGATCAGCAATGTAAACGCATCCGTGTATAAATGCCACGGTAAGTGTTAGGGATGTATTATAAAAAGCAACAGAGACCACTTATGGTGGGCGGGTAGGGAGGTTGATGGGTCCAACGAACATCAGACTTTTAACCAGGAGACCCGTGTTCGAAACCGTTGTTGGTGTTTTGTAAGTCGTTGTTTCCGTACAAGTTTTACTTAGTTTACTATTGTAAGCCCAATCCTGACATTTCCCTTACCCTAACTAAGTGGTTTTCTTGCCTATACCTAAACTGCAGACGTTTGCGTGGCGTTCAAATGACACACGAAAAGCGGCGTGCAACACAATACTCATGACACGTTGAATGTTTGTGTCATGCCGTGGTATTTATACGCCTTCCTGTGAGACTGGGTTAACTAAACCTTACAAAGTAGTTTTATTACCTAGACAAAAACAAGAAGTTTTTGTGCGTTTATTGTTTTGTTTTGCTTCAATTCACAATGTTTTTCACAACCACATATTTAAAACTGAGGCAGTAATCAGTGAGAAAATACGTTTCCCTTTAGGAGACGGGGTTGTTCTGAGAGTCAGAAAAGAGGATAGATACTAATCTCATGTCATGGAGCTGGAGACAGGATATGTTTAGCCTAACTTAGCACAAACACTGGAAACAGGGAGACACCAACTCCTCTAAAGGGGACTTTGTTACCTCTGCCAAGGACGTTATGTTTTTGGTTGGCCAATTTTTCATAAAACTTATAAAAATTATTTTCCATTATCGTTCAGCCCGAGTCTAGTCTTTATGCTAAGCTAGGCTAAACACCTCCTGACTGCAGCTCTATATTGAAGGCGCACAGATTTTACACATGAAGTCTAGTTTACTTGAAGCACTGCTCAGTTGGTGCAGTTGTAGAATATATTCTGTAGTTACAAACCGGGGTTTGAAAGACGTGAGCCTTTACCAGGCATGGAAAGGCCAATTGGAGATGCTTTTGAATTGCATTATGGGAGAAGTAGGTTATGCTGCTATCATTTTTTACTATTCTCTTCTCGCAAACATTTTTCCCCCATCTTTGAGAAAATGCATTAATAAATCACTGGAGTACCCCTTTAACACTTAATTTATATCAAAATTCTCATCACACCTTCTTGGAAAAAAATGCACAATTGCTTGTTAAAATTTTGAGCTAATCCTCTGCCTCCCAAATTTAACCAATGTCTTCACTCTTTTGACAGTTTTTCTCAGATTTTCTTCCCCTAACCCAATACTTACTTCTACAAGATAATACTGATGCTCTCAAAACTTCATTGTGAACTTAAATGTCGCCTGTAAAAATACCCAGTGTCTCCTTCTAATTTCATTAACATTTCCATAATCAACTTGATTAATGACATTTAACAGTGCATTAAAAGTCATTTCCAAATCCACATTGAAGTAGTAAGAAATAAAAACACTTTCTTACCTACTTGATCTTTGAAAATCTTTGAGATAACCACAGGCACGTTGTGCTCAGCACCGCCCTGAAAAAGCAGGAGAGAAGAAATGAGGATGAACGTTGTTGAGGTTCGGTGATAAAAAAATTTGCTGCCAAAACTGCTTTCTCAGACAAACAGTCATTTTCTACAATCCGAAAGCCTTTTCATTCCCACTAGTCTCTCTATAATCAAAACTTATATGCTTACTTTGATGCTCAAGCCCAGACCTCCAGTCGCCTGTCTTCGCAGTACAACAGTTCTGTGCTTTAGAAAGTGGGAGTTTCTTATTGGCAATAGGATATTGTGAACATTGAAACAGTATTTCTGGAGTTATGCTGCATGAATAACAATGCCGGTCTGGAGCCCTCGGACGCACTTACATTTACTTGTGATTCGCTTCCACTTGTGCAAACCACATCCAGCTTCTGTATGGTTAATACCTCTTTGGTCAATTTCAGGCAGACATCATAGGTATTGTTGGTCTCCTCATTGTACAGCAAAGCAATTCCAGATTTTGTCTGTTGGAAATTGAGAAGAGCATTGACATTTTGCCAAGCGGAGCATTTATGTACACAATGAACAAATTTAATCCTCTTTCCTCAATGTGTCATTTGTGTACCCGCCATTCTACTGGTCCAGGTTTGGGTTAATTGGTTCCGCTTGACATTGTGAAAGCGTGAACCTTTGTGTAGTAGGAAAAAAACAAATTGCATGCTTTGAATTACCTTATAAACAAAGAGGGGTACACAAAAGTTCAGGAAATTGCATTCAACACTTTGAAGAAAGAAATGACGATGACAACCGCCGACTCAGATAAATGAACACAGCACAGACGTCACAATATGACTGTCTCTCAGTAGGTGAAGATCTAACAGATACACATAACACAGTGCAGTTTAATCTCAACCTTGAATTTCATGCATTATTCTCTGACCTTTCACTGCTCCGTCTATATCAGCAAACATCTAAAGTCACGCAACCAAACCCTTGAGCAGATCTAATGAATTAGAAATAACCTCAACTTTTTTGTCTAAGTGAATGCCAGATGAAGGTTTTTCAAGTCCTACAACAAAAGTGTTCTTCTGAATTCAATTTAAAAATCATAGAATTAGGGCTGCACAATTAATCGAACATTAAATCGCAATCACGATTTTTGCTTCCCACAATTAAATGAACATGATTGACCGCGATATTGACGTTTAAAAATGTGCATTCCGCTCATTGAAAACTGCATAAATCAAGCGCTTCCTAAACTAACTGGAGATGCGGCGTCGGTCAGCAGCCGATTAAAGCTGGGCGGCTTACAGCAGTCTCATATACTATATCAAAGCTTTAACAACACCCAGATCAGACAACACCGTGGTAGCGACCTGCCAATCACAAGGTAGCCACGCCCTAAAGCAGTCCCTGCTTTATGGTCTATTTGACTCTAAATGGGACCATAATTTACTAAATTAACATCATGCTGTACCAGAGGAGTCGCTCTCAGTGATATAACCTGGATATTTTTCTAACACCATCTTATTCTGGAGGTTCCAAATTTCAAATCAGGGTTCTGTAAAAAGGCCTTTAAATGTCTACCACTCACCTGAATAAGGTGTAGATCTTTAAGGTTAACTTAACTGCATTTGTACAATTAGGAGCCGCAGAAGTTGTATGTTTCAACCATTTGTTTGTTCCTTTTAGCAATCTATTTTCATTCTTTGCCTGCCTTCTAACTACTTTTCAAACACACTTGAGAGGTGTTGCATCGATACTCAGGCTGGTGGTTAGCATGTCCTGTGTAGTCAGCCTTTGGTAGTCAATAGTTTACCGGTTCTTATAAATATAAAATATAATAATGAATGAGCCTCACGCCAATTTGTAAACCTGTTTTGTGACAGGGGGATGGACCACATGACCGCCACATGACTCTTTTGGTTCCGTACTTTTGAATACCCCCCCACCAGGTATATAGTTTAGAGAATATTAAAGATCCAAAATCTTCAGCACCACGGACAGCGCCATGGATTTATCAATACACAGCACAGTTGGGCTACTGATACTGATATCAGAGCCATCTCGGGGCCATAAATTCTAACTTACACAAACCTCAGTCAGATAAAGGATCAATGAGTCAGGCAGACTAGACTAACGATATCAATAACGCTTCAAACTTACGCTAAACTTTGGCGAGGAAAAACTGGCATGACCATTTTCAAAGGGATCCCTTTGACCTCTGACCTCAAGATATGTGGATGAAGATGGGTTCTATGGGTGGTATCGATGATCTCCCCTTCACAGACATGCAATATTTGTCATTGTTTTGTGATGTTAATTGACTTCCCATAATAAATATATTTGCATAAAGTAAGCAGATTTGCCAACTCAATTCTTGACAAATATCCCTTTAACGTTTATTTTGAATAGATAAAATTGATGTGATTAATTTGCTATTAAATCGCGATTAACTATGGACAATCATTCCATTAACCACTATTAAATGTTTTAATCGATTGACAGCCCTAGTTGTAACCTCGAATAGTAGTTCCTCCAATCTATATTGTTTTGAAAATGGCTGAACACAGCGGTGAGATGCATAATTCCCTTGAGTTTTGAAAACGCTGTATTGAAGCGGCGAAGTACATTAGCGCTTCCATCGAAACCCTGCCACAGGAGTCAATACGATTGATGGATGATCTGACATATTTTAAAAAGGAAGCGACAACAGCTCATGTTTGATGGGAAAACAACTGCAGGTTGAACTGAAGTGACTTGACCGTGAATCACAGAAGTGGCTAAATATGCAAATACAAAATAAAAAGGAACACAAACAAAATTTAGTCCATCACATCCCCACAAGAAATGCCTCAAAAGTTACTATAGACTTGAATCAGCATGTTTTGGACAGTCTCGCCAGAAAAATTAGTATTAAAAGCTCCACGTAGATATGATTTATTGCAATATGTTTCTGTTGTATTTCAGTTATTGTGTCCACCCACTCTCTCTTTTGATACTGTAGCAGGTTTTACTCTCTAGGTCTCGTTTCTGGCTGATGTATTATCAAATGCCTCCTACGACACTGTTGATAATAAGTAGTTCACTTTAGAGTACCTTACTATCTAACCCTTTTATCAATACTTTACATTGACTTATCATATGTAGAAGTGAAATATGAAGGTTGTTTTATTACAATTACATTTCTGGCATTTAGGTGGAGTTTTTTTTTTTAAGAATGATCTGTTGTGACCTCTTAGATAAGCACAGCCTCATGAAACTTAACAGCCACAAACTAGAGACCCAGAGCATTCAGAGGATGGATGGCTTTCCTAGCTAGATTGACAATAAAGGGGTTTCTGAGCAGTTTCCAGAACAGAAGCGCTCGCCATCCAATAGCAGAAAAATGCAGTTCTTAAAGAAATATCAAAATATCAAAAGTTTTTGATACCAAATCACAGCATGGCTTTTTCTATGGTGTTCCTCAAGGTCTTGGTGTCTAAACGTGGTATTCTGGAGGGATTATTGATCATTTTTATCAAATCACGAGTGGTAAAAAAAAATGGTTACATTTAGCACCGAATCTGTGTAACAAATGGTACCAACCCAAAAATTGCTGCAACAATTTATGAGACATGATAGAGCAACGGAATAGCCATCACAAACTTATATCATCATGTTCTAAGCCCTGATACACTTTCACAGTTTATTTGAATTAATTAATTAATTATGTTTTATTTCTTATTAACAACTAAAACAGCTCGACACACAGTGCTGAGCTGCATCTCAAATTATCTTCAGGTTCCCAGCTTTCACATGATGTACACCATGTGACATCTACTGTTGACTATTTATCTATCCCTGAACATCCCCTCTCTCCCACCCCGACCCCTCTTAAAAGAAAAAAAAAAGGGCAGAATGGTAAGGGTTTAAATAGTTGTGTGCCTGCCTGGACTGCCCTGATCGAAGATTAACAAAGCCAGCCTGAAATGCTTATAAGACAACCCTGTGATCACTAGAAGGAGGATGAAAATACAAATGTTAGTGGTTTGTTGTCCCACAGTTTTTTTGCAGGTGTATTTCTGTAGAATGGCACAAGATTGACATTTTCATAGATGATGTGCTCTCAAAGGGTCAGAGTGGGTGAAAAAGGTGACCATCAGTATGCGAGTGAGGTCAACCAATTCTCTTTTAAGAGACTTTGGAATGAAGGTCGTGCCCCGTTCCTGCCAAAGTACAAATTAAGGCTGCTGGTCGGGAGCTTTGTGAAAATATGGCTGCTGAGCAGCACAATAGATGCATTCAGGGGGCACAAAAGCACAAGTTAGTTTCATCAACCATTACTTTTACTTTTTGTCACTGCTCAACCTCTTAGATAACTCCATTATGTAACTGTTACTGTTTTTCGTCTTCAATCTTGTCAACAGTGAATCACGCATGCATATATATGCTAAGACCTCGCCAGGTATGGATTGCTTTCCCTCAAAAACAAAAACAGAAACAGGTTGCAGGGCATAGTCAAAGTTTGCAGCAAAATTGCAGGCACCGCCCTTAATGACTTGACTCCTCTGTTCCAAAGCAGAACCTTAAAGAAGGCTTGATTGAGAAGATTGAGTCCAAGTTGCTCCCGTCAAGCCGCAGATACAGTTTGCCTAAATGTAGGACCAATAAGCTCAGATATTCTTTTGTTCCGACTGCCATTGGTTTCCTAAACAATGCCCTGTAATGTTTTATGTTGTAAGCCTTTTTGTATTTATTGCCTTTAATAGGCTATTTATCGTGTTTATTGTTGTTGTTCGATGGCTGTGTGGTACTGCTGACTGTACAACAAATTGCCCCTTGGGGATATTAAAGTTTTCCTTGATCTTGACACCTGTCATACACTTTACGTAATTCTGTTGAAAAGGTTGACTGCACCAGAAACAAAAAGATCTTTTATATCTCTACCGACGATTGAAGCAATACAGTAAAGCTACAAAGACGATTAGAAGCTAGTTTAAAAATAGCAATTTCATTTAGTTTTCTTCAAAGAAATTAATGAACTGCTGGGATACAAGACAACTCTATATTTTTTTTAAAAAAGCTGTTGAAATCAAGAAGGCCTGGCGACCCCGTGAAGCTTTAGTTGGGAACCAGTGACATAACACAGTATATGAGGACTACTCATGCTTCGAGGTTTTGGCTGTATGGTCATTTGCCATAATCACAAATTAGCACAGTCTCCAAAAAATTAGGTTCCCATACAACTAAACTGCGTTGTCAATTATGTTTGGAGAAAATTGTATTTTGTCGCGGATTCCGTTTCTCTTATCACAAAAACTTTGTCTAATTTAGTTATGTTTTTAATGTTAGTCCACAGAAGGCCGTAGCAAGTGATGTAGTACAATGAGCGACGTGCAGAGTAGGAGACATAGTATATCAAGCGACCATTAATGAAAGTTACGTGGTATAATAACAAGTATACCAAGCGAGAAAGTCCACTACAGGCGGGCTGGAGGTTTGGTGGATTGGTGACCGGGGACAGGAGACCAATCCTTGTGTGCCATGTGAAACTAAAAGTGGTCTGAAAAGTGAAGCCAATGTGGAAGTCCCTTAAACTTGCATTCTTTCTAATAGCCAGCAGGGGGCGGCTCCTCTGGTTGCAAAAAGAAGTCTGATTGTATATTTCGTTGTTTCAATTTCGTAGTTATTTTAAGCCAAATCATATTTTTTTTTACTAAATCCAACTAAGTTTTGTTGAGTTTTTGTTTTGTTTCAACTAACAACATTTACCATGTGTTTAAGAACTGAAACAGTAATCCGGGAGAAAATACAATTTCCCTCAAAACATAATGGAGACTGCAGTTTAGTTGTATCATCGGATCATAATCTTGTAGGAGACAGGGTTGCCACTAACGGGACAGCTAATGCTCCTCTATTTTATAGCCAATAACTCAGCAGGCGTTGAAATAACAACGAAAAGTGACATCTCGTTGGAATCAAAGTGGACGAGGACACACACTAGCGAGCAAAATCTGTGCTGATCAGATAATCAGGACTCCGAAAGCATCTGAGAAGCAGTGTGTGGATTTCGTTGACTTTTTTGAAAAAGTGACAGTCCTAATCAACATTCATAGGCTATACAGTGTGACATGCTGTGGTATAGTGCAAAGGAGGTTGACAGTGCATCGCCGGCTCTCAGATGTTAGTCACAGCTGCCATGGAAAACGCCCACCCGCGGGCTTGAAACTTAGATACTGCTTCCTTTTTTTTTTAATGAGAAAAACATGCACAATAGCCATTTCTATCATATCTTATACTTCCTTATCTTCAGTGATAATATATCTGATATCATTGCTCAAAGTCAAAACGACTCATTACCAGTGGGTTACATTTTTTATTTTAATGTAGTATGAGTTTTTGTGGATTTCTATGGTGATCATCCATATTTCCAAGTATTTACTGATGGGGCCCCTCAAGAAAGAAATCCATACTGTGCGAAAAATGTGTGGGCAGTGGAAACTTGATGTCCCCAAAAAAGAAGTACCAGCTCTTAGGCTTATCATTTATCAGCCTGGTGCTCCTGCTCCAGCTTGCTCATGTGTGACTGTGTGCATTCATGTGCGACCATTAAGCATATTTTAGTGACTACGCAACCTCATTACATTTGTGTAAATTGAAAACAATAGAGGGGATAAAAGTCCCCTTGTGGGACACCTCTACGTCTTGTTAAGACGCCACACGCTGGTTCTCCTTAGGCAGTCTGTCAGAAATTCTTTAATCCAATGAAAAAAAAAAACAGCTTCAACATTCAAATCACACAGCCTGCTGCAGAAGCACATGCAATATATTCAGAGTTGAATTGAGTTAAAAATCTTGTGACAGCATATCGTATTCATTGTGCTGACTGTGGTCAAATTGTGTCCTCTTTTTTCCCTTAAAACCTCACAGCCAAACTGGGAAGGGAGGGGGGGAAGCTGACAACCTAATGCGATCCACAACAGCTCTGCAATATATCCTGTACTCATGAGGCTTAAAATGTCCAGTTGTTGTTGTTCTAGTGACACCGTCGGGGAGGTTTTTAGATTCAAGTCACAGTAATCTTTGAGGCTGTTTTTAATATGTGGATTAATCATATCTACCGAAGTCAGATCGGTTTGTGAATTGCGAGAGCCAGGCTGTTACTTTTACAAAGGGCTTTGATGACGTGACCTTTGACTGATGAATATTCTTAATGGCAGCCTAGTCGTTAGAAGCGATAATTGAAACGACCATTTTATCTCCTCAGTTGGAAATTAGAGTGACAGAACGGTCTCACACTAGAAATCTTCACAGGTGTTGATAACAGGGTTCCTTGTATCCAAGACCTGACCCAAAACCCAACTTGGGCCGGGTCCAATTTATTCTAGGGCTGACCTGAATCCCCAAATAGCCCATAAAATAAGGAATAATCCCACTACATTATTCATATTAAACATTAATTATTATTAAGTTATTCTCAAACGTAAGCCTGCCACTCCGTGCTGCTCTGCGAAGCTTCGAATATTTCTCACCAAAACACCAAAAAATGGTATTCGGGACAGCCTTAGTCCAGTGCGATCGAGTCGGGTAGAGTTCAGGACTCGGGTCTGTCTGTGAATAATGTCTAACGCCTGAGAGGATCCGAGTAGAGCTCTGATTCATTTTTTTTTTTTTTAGGCAGATGGAGAGCGTGAATTGAAGTGCATGAAAAATGACAGGTTTTTGACCACGGCCAATGCTGCCGCTCTCTCTCTCTCCATTTGGGTAGACTGTATAAGTAAATCCCATGTTTTGGTGAAGTCCAGAGTCAAGACCTGAGTAAAAAAACAGTGAGTCTCAAGTAAAGTCCGAGCCTTGAACTTTATGCACCCTTCACCAAATTGAATGCCATTTTTCCATTTTTTATACAGTAACTTGTGTCTACACAGGAGGCGTAGCGTGAGCAGTGTGTTAGAAGAGCAGCAGCAGCTGATAACGCTCTGTGCTCTGTGTGTGCGTCTACACAGGATGCGTTCAAGCACATTATCGAGTATAAGTCACCCACGTTTTGGCAATGCTCAGAGAGAGACAACCAGGGAATGAAATCATCACCCGTCACCTGCCAAATACGGTTTAAATGTTGGCTGTGGCAGGTAAAGATTTTCATGTCACCTGCCATCATGGCAAATAGGTTTTCCTTATGTTAAGAAATATTTTTAACAAGCAAATCCTAAATTAAATATAGTCATGGATTAAGGTTAGATGATATTTTCCATAATTCTATGGTCTGGTACCTTTCCATCCTACTTGGGCAATGGCTGCTGTCGAGTTGATTCAAAGTATCTGTTGTCAGAAATATGAAGAGTTGAGTGCTTCTAACTTTTTCATAACATGATTTTTTTAATCTTTGGGCTTGGGGAGGATATAAAGTCATTCCAAGTGAAAAATGAGGCTCAAGTCCAAATTAATTAATGAGTCATTGTTGGTGATAAAGTCAAAGTCAAAAGTATTTTGTCGAGTCGAGTCATTCATTCATAACTCAGGTCTGAGTGGGGTCCAAGTCATGTGACTCGAGTCCGCACCTGGGTAGCTAAAGTCGGCGACACTACAGTGTCCAGAGAAAGGCAACTTCAGCTCTTCACTGCATTAATTCCAACCAGACATTAAAAGCTGGAAATTTATGTCCGTCCATTACACATTTTATACTTTTGAGTAATGAAAAAGTTTTCTAAAAGTTCACAGTTATCCGCACTACCATTTACGACCGAATCAATTTAAAAAGGCACAGTGTTATGGGAAAATAGAAAAATCTGCCAAGTTCCCTCAATAAATAAAGACTTTCACAAGGTAGAAGGTCACCTAATCCTTAGCAGCACACTGGGGAATCTGTACAATATTGAGAGCTAAAAGTTGTCTGGATACATCATAGATTGTGAAAAGAATGAATTGTGCCAGAGGGTGAACATGTATAATTTGTTTAGTTGGAGGCTATCTTCACACGCAGTAGGTGAGCGGACTCGAACACAGATCACAGCATCAGTCATAGGCATTACATAAGGTTTCACTAGATATCTGTAATTCGCTCCAACACATCATCAATTATGAACAACTGCAAAAATATGTTCAAAGAAGGAAAAACATTGCAAATTAACAATCCTGATCTTCACATGGCCAACTTAGAGACATCCGTCTAATAAAACCCCTGAATGGTTTTGTTTGTAGTTCCGTTTCTCTGAAGTATAATAAGACTAATAAATCTCAGCAGGTGTTGCTGAATTAGTTAAAGAACAGACAGAACTCGTGGCACACCCGCTGTGAAGAGTATTGAACTCACAAAGACAGCGGAAGGTCGGGGCTGAGTTTTTGTTGACGTATGAAGGCTCCTAAAACACACTTGGTTCACACTCTCGGTCCTCTGTGAATTGGAGTGCAATTTGACCTGACAGTTGGTGATTAGCCAGATTTGTCACACTGGCTAGATAACCATGTCGGCAGTGGAGATCACATCAGTGGCATGTCTGAGGAGAAGCTGAGGAGTTTATGTCTCTTTGTTGATTCGATAGATTTTATTTGCATTACTTAAATGATAGAGACCAGGCAGAGTGCACATAAAGACATAGACAGTATACAAGAAGGGGACGTAGGAACCGTCACCCGTTCGTTTCTTTGCCTCTCCTCAGACACGCCATTGATGTGATCTACACTGGCGTTTTGAAGCCTCAAGTTTGGCATTTTGGCCGTCGCCATGTTGGTTTCCGGGCTTCGCTATCTTGATTTTTGGCCGTCGCAACCTTGTTTTCGGCTGTTGCTATAAAGCCCCCAGGAAGAGCAGCAGGCTTTGAAGCAAATATTTGTAGTGGCCAAAAGGTGGGACTACAATTTCCGCATCCATCACGTGATGCCATCAGGCCCAAAAAGACTTTTTCTCAACTTACATTGGATGTGGAAGATCGCCGGATGATCCGGGTACTTTATCTCTCGGCAATAAAGCCATTTTGGGTTCATGCGCCACCGAGCAACTCATAGGAATGAACAGGCGCCCACCTACAACGCTGTAACCAGTTCTCTTTATACATCCATGGTAGAAATGGGTAGATTACAGAGGAAGAAGTGGGTATAATGTCCTGTATATACATCAATGGCTTTTCGGCTTATAGGTGGGTTGTAAACCACCAGAAAAAGATGTGGGTTTTACTCTGTATACCCTCCACTACACCACTGTGGGTAAGACATTTTTAGGCAACCAAAATGTCACAATTAACTTGACACTCAACTTTCATGTACCGAAAACACACTGTGAAAGGGTTAAATTTGTAAGACGAAAACACGGACAACTCCCAGACCGGACAACACCGTGGTAGTTACCTGTCAATCCCAAGGTAGCCACGCCCTAAAGCATCCCCTGCTTTATGGTCTATTTGGCTCTAAAGGGGACCATAATTTACTAAATGAACATCATGCTGAATTGAAGAAGACTTGAAACTAGCGATTGAGGCCATAAACTCATGTTTACAATGTTTACTGAGGTAATAAATCAAGTGAGAAGTAGGGTCATTTTGTCATAGATTTCTATACAATCAAACTTCTGTTGCAACCAGAGGGGTCGTACCCTACTGGCTATTCGAAAGAATGTAAGTTTAAGGCAGTTCCATATTGGCTTCACTTCTCAGACCCAGAGGTTGCCCACTGAGTAAATGAGATTATATAAGATAATAAGCTGGACACCTTAAGCCTTGTCTCATTATTATACACTTAAAGACCCTGAAAATTGGTTTTAAATTTTAAGTATTTCTCTTTAACATTAATGAATAACTATCAACAATTACAGTAAAGTTTGCGGAAAACAATCCTTAGGTATTAAAAGTCCTCATCAGGACTGTGTGGCTGGTTTGATCAGATTTGATCGACAGTGGCCTAGCAACATCAGCAAACAACTGTTTAATTTTGCCAAATTCTGATTGGTGCTCAGAAGTCCGTAACATCACCTTTTCCCAGAAGATCAATGAGAACAGCACAGACAAAACTTTTGTAGAAAATAGTGTTCATGTAGAGCCCCATCATGCATAACAAAAAGCTGATCTTAAAAGTAGGTTTTCAGGTGTTTTTTCTAAAAGAAAAAAGCTCCAGTAAAGCTCAATGATTTTGACTGAGCTCCAAGCAATTACCGTCAAGAATCAAGCAACATATCACAACCTGTTGCGGTTTTTCATCAGCCAAAACACTGTGTGTTTAGCCAGAAAGCGAAGCAAATTTGACTGCTGGATTGTTTGCGCAGCCAGTGTTTATTCACCCCAAACAGTATGTCAATAGGCATTAGCGGTGAGCTAGTAAGCTACATACACACTGATCTCAGAACTCACCAGGACCTTCAGTTCGTTACAATTTTGTACATCTTGGTCTCAGTTTGCGCTGCAATGAAAAAAGTTTGCATCTATTCATGCCCACTCGCATATTCTCATTGACTTTATCTACAATTTAGTCACGTCTAAAATCTCCCTTGCTCCCCGTCTGAACACACAATGAGGCTTGAATTGTGAACAGCTACAACTTCCTGTAGCTTAAATGATGTTAGTCATTGATGTAACTGTGCTTACTTAAGAAGCATATTAATGCCACCATGAAAAAAAAAATAGCTCGAGAGACTCTTATGAGATCCTTTCCACATTATAACAAGATATTTTTCATGTTACTATGACATTTTCTCGTTAATAGTACAATCCAAATTATTCAGTTTTCATACAAAACTTTACTTCTCATTACATCATAGCACTTTATCTTGTTAAAACACAAAACCAAAATATCTTGTTAAAACTAGTGATCGGTGCACGCAATGGACACTTTGAGCAAACGTCAAAACTCCAATTCAAGCCAATTAAAGAAACCTTTTACTGTGCTTTTTTTCTTGTATGAAGTAACACTTGCACCTCATCATAGGCTCTAAGCACAGCTGCTTGCGGTCAGCAAAGGCTCAGCCATCCCAACCAAGTGGAGCTAATCAGCAATTTAGAGGCAATACACAAACTGGAAACTATTCTAACTCCGAAAGCAAGTGTATTCTGGACTCTCACTCGTCAATATTATAACTTTTAATAAACTAGAATTACCACCTTGCGGTTGTACGCCTCCGCCAACCAGTTAAGTGGCAATTTACACCCATGTCTGTCCAAAATGTCATCACTTCATCATTTGTGTAAAATTGTCCCAATTACCATATGAATTCTTGAAGTATGGCCAAAAATGTGTTTTGTGCAGTGGGCAACTTTGGGTCTGAAAAGTGAAGCCAATGCTGAAGTGCCTTATACTAGGATTCTTTCTAATAGCCAGCAGGGGGCGACTCCTCTGGTTGCAAAAAGAAGTCAGATTGTATAGAAGTCTATGAGAAAATGAGCCTACTTCTCACTTAAGTCCGTATTTTTTGTATGGGTTTTTTTAATCCATCATCCAATAAAAAATGTTACACACAGAAACTGTGCACACTGAGTCCGATGCATTTTATTATTCTATTTGCTGTAAAAATTCGCAATGCGAGACAAAACTGAATTAATTACATGGGTGCAGTGGATAGCGTTAGTCCCAAATTGGGCTACTGAATGAATAACTTTAGCAAGAAGCTATCGTTTAGCTGCCTAGAGTTCAATCACTACTGTCTAAGCTTTCTTACATCCTTTGTTTTGCGACCATCCCCGATTCCAAACTGTTCTGCAATCCCCTGCCACAATCTTTAAATTCTGCATCTATGTATTATTTTATTTCTTTATTGTAAAGTGCTTTGAGCTGGGAGACAAAGGGAATATTTATCAGGCCATTTTGGATGATGACGTTTGCACGTACAGTTTAGACCGACGTGAAAAAACAAAGAAAATTTAACCTGTTCCAATACTTTAAATGGTTGATGAAAGGTTTGAAGTCGGTGTGTAAACGTGATTGACACAAAATTAGGTCGTATTTATTTTTAAATGTGCAACAATTTCGGACAAAAAAATACAGACTTGGAGTGCAAAGGCCTTTAGACTGGTAGCCTCACTGGAATATAATTAACACAGACTGCTGGCCTTCACTGCTGTAATTTACATTGTGTCCGGTTGACCAGATTTCATGGGATATCTATAGTGTATCAGCTTTAAGCAGAAAACAGAGCAAGTTCTGCTTTTCAGCCTGAGCAAACAGCACAAGTAACAACCGTCTTTTTTCAACGTGAAGCAACAAACAAGGTTCAAGAGACGTGTCATGATTCTCAGAAACACTAGCACCTCTAAATTGTGTGAGACAGCGGCTGCAAACTGTCTCAACCATCATCTCAACTGTTTATAGTGTTTGTACCATTGGTATCACAGTTGTGGTTCCAATGGGAGAGCGTAAAGTACACTTTTCAGAGTTGAAAGAAGTATGATTTTACTTGGCTTGGCTCAACTGAAGTGGAAAAAATCATTGTGTATGCTCAGTAGATCACGAGTGCCAGGATGCTTTTTTGGGGGCTAAAAAAAAGGCTGTCAAGAGCCATTCTTATCGACTATTTTAGTAAGTTTCACCTTCCAACTTCACTGGAAATGAAGCACTAACTGTCAAGGATGCAGCATCACCGACCACAGCATGTTTTCCCGTGTGGGGCTAAAACATTTCCACAGCCGGAACAAACAGACACTCTCACCAGCTCCTGCATCATTAACTAATCTCGCAGGCTGTCTTGAAGAAGTGGAGTTAGGGTTCAGAGGTGTTTAATCAAATCAGCATCGTTTCCAATCCCTCATCAAATCCAATTGGAAGTTTTCTTCATTCGCAGGTAACTAAAGTTCTAAATAGCTAAGCCGAGAAGATTCAATTTAGATCTGTAATAAGCTTTTGTTGTCGGGTGTTGTTTTTAGTGGCAGCCTAATTAGTGTTCACCACTTGTAGCTGCAATCTGTAAATTAGAGGAGCAGCGTTAAGTATAAATGTTGATTAACTGTGTCTGACACACTTTCTCCCAATACTGGAGATCCCAATGGAGAACTGTTAAGTTGATAAGCTTAAAATATTGATATGTTACGGAGAGGAGTTTAACGTCGAGGACCTCCTGCATCTGACATGATCAGCTACCGCCTTCACTTTGGTTTTTCTCTTGCCTCTGTATGAAGTGTATATAAAACCATTCATTCATTCACTCGTTCATTCATTCATTCATTCATTCACTATGACTTTGTTGTTGATGTTGTTGCACTACAAAACTAGACACGAGTGATTTAAACAGTGTTTCTTTTCACTCACAAATGATCGTTCAACAACAGCCAAACGTTTCATTTTAGTAGTTAAAGAGTTAAAGTTGATTAGCTATAGCTACTTTGTGAAGCCTTCTGGGGCTGGACACCTGACTCAGGATTTCCAAGTAGACTGAGTTGCCAGTTTTTTTTACTACAGAGAGTAACATTAGTGATGTTTGTCACATTTTTTTAGTGACGTGTTTTCTTATGTTACGTTGTTTCCAATACATATTTCACTTAGTTTACGCTCTTATTTTAAGCCCAACCATGAGGTTTTGTTGAAGTGATTTTGTTGCCTAAACCAAAGTGAGTGGTTTTGTTGCCTAAACTGAAATGCAGATGTTACCGTATTTTCATTATGTTGTATACAAATGACACGCGTGAGACTTAAAATGCGTCATCATGACACGCAGAATGTCGGTGTAATAACGTGCCATTTACACGCCTTCCTGTGAGACTGGGTTGTACCCTGTGTTACTCGGTGTACTATGACACAGCTAAAAAGAAAAAAGGGTGGCGTTTCGGTTGGTCTCGTTGAACTACAAAAATACACACTTGCTGTCGTAGAGTGATGTTGGAGAGTCGGGCTATTTCTTTTTGCCCTCAAATTATTTTGCAAAGAGCATGTTAACCAGAAGAGCCGAAAGTTTAATTCTAGTTGCTGCAGAGTGAAAGATAATTAGCAGCAACTGATATAGTCAACCCAACACTAAATAGAAGGGCTTGGTGTCAAAAGTTGGTTCTCATACATATTTTATATGTAATTTAGGCTTTTATTTATGCTGAAACTGTTCCGTTTGTTTACTTGAGGGTGACAGAATACATAGGAAATGCTAAAAGACACAGTAGTGGTGGTGGTGTAGTGTCGACAGGGGCCAACAGCTCATTGTTGCCTCAGGGGCCCCGAGTGTGTATATCTGTCCATGTGTCTGACCAATCAGGTCAAGTCAAAGTTAACCATTTTGGATCAAACATAAAGTCACACATCTCGGCCTCTCTGATAAATATTTCCACTTATGCAAGTCAGTTATTTATTTTTACTTCATAATCTGTGTGTGGTTGTATTCATTTATGCAAAACTACCAACACAGTGATTTCACAAACCACGGTTTTCCTGCACATCTTATGACCCAGACATTTCTGCCTCCTCGCCCTGATGGGACGATAGATGACGTTTGACTACGCTTTGGCTGCAGCGGAAGAAAACTTCCCAGACACTGATAACCTTGAAAAAGCACCACTGTCAAGTGAAACACACACACATACACACACAGTCACAGTACTGTCAAACTAACAATAGCCAGCGGCCAGTGCTCACTTACACACACTATCAAGACGCACACATTTTTGGTCCAGATCAATCACATAACGTCTGGTATAGCCATCAAACCTGTACCATATAGTGTCTTAATCCGCCTACAGCCACCTCCAGAGAATCTCATTTTAGTTCCACCAGTTAATTTTCACATTAACAAACCCCCTCAACATGGATTTTATACAGTTTCAGCCATGATTCGTAAGTTATGATGAGTGGAACTGTCTCTAGGCCAAAGCAAGACATCACTCCCACTTTTCTATCTGACCTGACCGTAGCCTTTCACACATAATTCCTGGTAAATTACTGGGATAACCTCTCAGGCACCACTAGTGATTTTCACTATTCAGACATGCAATACATTCAGGACCATTTCTGTCTTGTGCCTTTTCACACATGCCACGGCAATATTGGAATAAACTGGACATGGGACAGTCTAGCAGATGGCGGTAATGCAACGCTTATGGATGCCAATCGCCATAAAACTCAAGGTAAGGCCAGTTAAACATGTACGCGGCAGAAGACGTCGCTTATTATTTTCAGGAACATGGTGGGTGAGGAGCTGTTTAGCATATATCCTGTGCAAATGTTCAATATTCAACACCTGTGAAAGTATTCAAATACGTCATTGGCAGAGACTTGTGATTGGTTCGCTCGCTCTGTGGGAAAGTGGTTTTCATCAGACGGATGTAACCTTATACCTATAACAAAACCACATTAATTTCAACCCAGAGGTTGCTAATGAGCATGAAATACTGACTGGACTGAAAAAAGCCCACTTCAACACGCCCTTAACAGTCTAAATCACTTAACTATACAGTATATCCCATTAAGGAACATTTATCAAATGTGCAAATCATAAACTGATGTTTTAGATATTGATGGTCTCATTGTGGCCAACTAATGAGCTTAAATGGTACTGTGTGTAGGATTTGCCGGCATCTAGTGGTGTGGTTCCAGATTAAAACCAACTGAGCACCCCTCCGCTCACTCCTCCCTTTGCAAGACTGTAATGTGAGCCGCCGAGTGCGAAACTGTGGTAACGCGTTTGCCTCGCTCAGAGGCCGTCCTTACCATAATAACACTACTTTAGAGCAACAGAAGAAGAAACATGGCAGAGCAACAATGCGGACTCCGTGACGAGGACCTGCTCCCTATGTAGCTATGAGGGCCCATTGTAAGCTAAATAAAACACAACGATTCTTAGTTTCAGGTCATTGTGCACTAATGAAAATATAGTTATGAATATCATATTGAATTTCTGCTAATAGCTCCCCTGAAATGTTACACACTAACTATTCCTTTAAAGGCAGACATTTGGACACACACAGCAGGTATTTTTTTAGGTATGAAATGGATGAGCTGTATGTATGACAAGTACTGGATGATTCGACGACAGGTGTCACAATTACAATTTTTGTCAAGCTGAGCACTTTCCTCTTTCATCACATTTTCAAAAACAGAGAAGAGGATGAAAAGCAAAAACCCCAGCCCTTCAAGTCAATCAAATCTACCTGTGGTGTGTCAGAAGTGAAATAGCTACAGATGTACAGTTTTATAGTTACATAAACATGTTGATTTGTCATCTAAATTTGCCTGAGATGAATTTTTGGAAAGTTTAGGTTTTCTTTTTAATCATTAATCATCTTAGAACTCCGAGCAGAGAGCTACAACTTGGAGCACAAAGTACTTGCTGTATTTATAACAGCTATCAGAAATAGATGGATAAGGGGCATAAACCTAATTTATTTGCAATAGTTAATATGCAGACACGTCTGGCTTCCACTGCGAAAGTGCAAGCACGTATATTTTGCTTGCTATTTTGCCGACATGCACATTTATGAAGTTGCACGTTTTAGAAACCGTGCCAAACTCTGGCAAAGTTACTTCATGCTTGCAAATACCAATCTGCAGTGTTGCCTGGCAGCCTTAAAGTAAAAAGGTTCAAATACTAATGGATTTTCGGAAAAAATCCATTAAAAACAGCCCAGAGATACATCTGCACTGACGAGCATAATCCATCATTCTAAATGAGACAACTTTGGTAATTTCGCCAAACATGGCTTTACCACGCTGCTAATTACCACATTTAGTGGAGCTTTTTTTTTCATTTCTTTCCATCAGGACACACTTTTACATAAGGCTGGTAGCAGCAAAGACGCAAAAGTAAATGTGGAAAAACTGTCTTCGCATTCAGTCACTGCAGAACAGAGCTACTGAAAATACCACTGCAATGATGATTATAGAATTGTGTTTTTATTAAGTTGTATAAGGAAATTTTCCCAGTCATTTAATTTGCAGTGATGGATTATATTCATCAATGCAGCAGCATGTCTGCACAAGCTGTTTTTAATGTATTTTTGAAAGCAGCAGGAGCTTATGCCTCAGACATGCTGGGTAAACCTGCAGCAGACTGTGGTACAGTAAATACTCAGTGCGTGACTCTTCACAGATTTACACTGGTTACACTGGAGTCACAGTTAAAGCGGCTCAAAGAGTTCCAGGAGACGATTTATGTGCTACATCTATAGTGAAAATGTTGCTGATCATGAGGACTATTTTAGTGTTCTTATAGATCAAATTATTATATTATATATACATATTACAGGGCTTAAAGACATTTTACTTGCCTAATCTGAAATGGAAAACGTAAAATATAATAAAATCAATAGGGATTTGGACAATGATTATAATTTATTCAAGTACAACCCATACAATTAACAGGTGATAATTAATAGCTGGGACGATTTTAACCTAAAGGAATACTTCACCCTTAGAATGACCATTTGCATATCAATTCTCACTCACCACATTATCATATTATATTGGGGTTTTTTTTAATCATGTATCCAGACCTGCAAACTCTAGAGTGATGAAAATGGTGACAAGATCCAAAACAAAAATCAAATAGGGGGGTCCGGAGGGCATTCTCCGGCCGTAAGAGCGTGCACGTTGTGAGACTAGAATGCGAGAAAACAACATCTTGCTTTGATAAACAAATAACTTTTATTGCATAATAATATATATTATATTATAGGATTATAATTATTGATGCATCAATGTGTTTATCGCTTTAATGTTGCAGCTGGTAAATGTGGAGTTAATTTTATATTTGACTTTACATACGGCTGGGTAGCTTGTGAATTTCCTGGGGACCAATAAAGCCTTGATACTGTATAATAAAATCCTAATATTATCATTATGTATTTATTGATCATACTTTGTTAATCTGAATCTACAAAGCAACTACTAACTAAAGCTATAAATGTAGTGGAGTATAAAGTACAATATTACTCTCTCAAATGTAATGAAGTAGAAGTATAAAGTAGCAGAAAATAGACATACTCAAGGAAAGTCCTACTGCTAAAGGCTGCTCAATTGTGGCAAAAATCATAATCAGGATTCATTTTTTATCAATTTTGGTCTCACTGTGTCTCACTCTTAAATCAAGGTACCATTTTCTCCTTAAGGATAACTTTAATATGCAGAATCAAGGTCACTTTATCACTTCTTTATCAATCCTTGATATATTTCTAGAAGCATAAAAAGACACTACCAAAAAATAATATCTACATTATATTTTGCTCTTCTAAATGTAAAAAGAGACCATACTCTGGATATCAAAGCAAATTCGGGAACACAGGAAGAATGGGACAGGATCCGCAGACAGCAATGGTTAATGACCAGCTCTCCCCCCTGGGGAGAATTCAGCTGGAAGAATAGCACTCAGTTCTTCTGTACTTTAGTGCAAAAGACTAACTACTCTAATCAGACTGCCTGCTGGAGGTCCTGTAGAAGCACAGTGGCAAGCCACTTTCACATTTTCTGGAAGTGTCCCTCTGTGGCTCCATTTTGTAGACGTGTCTTTAAGATGAAAATCTATTTAAATTTTAAATTAAGTACCTAGAAGAGCTTCACTGTGCAAAGCAAGATAAATACTTGAGGGTGTTAGTGGCATGCAAAAGGGCTTTGACCAGAAAGTGGCTGAAGAAAGAATTACCAACCATGAGTGGATCCACTTAGTTTACGATATATACACAATGGAGAGAATTACTTTTAAACTAAGAACTCAAATTGATATATTTGATGAAAATTGATCAAAATGGCTTACCAATGTGTCAACTAGCCTATAAGCAGTGCCTGAAATGATGTGGTACTCACCGGTACCAAGTACCGGCACTTCTGATTTTTGTTAACAAGTACCCTTACTTCTTATTGTGTACCACCTCCTGACTCTAGGTACACACTGTCTGAAAAGACCATAAAAGAACACGGGCTGTGGTTACGCCCGTGAGAAAACAGATGAGACGCAAGCCAGCACGGAGTCGGTGCAGACAGCTGCATAGGATACAATGAGATTTCTGAATGCTGCTGTTGCTTTAACTGCGCCTTTAGTAGCTATAGCTGCAGTGCAAATGACTCTGCGGCTCTCGGTATTAGTTTTGAGCGGCACCAACAACGAGCCTCCCCAGTCAGTTGCCAACTACAGGTGACACTTCGCACCATGGGCACAGTGCACCTGACTGCATATCTTGTATTTCCTTCAAATATAGTTCTTATATGGCATTCAGCTGCTTTTATCCAATTTTGAATGTGACGACAAAGCACTGAAAGCCTGCATGTTTTCAGGTCTGAGCCAATGCAACAATGAAAATCAATCAAATAATATTCTCATGCTTTCTCTTTTCTCTCCCTTTTTGTTCCGTCATGCTATGTATTTACCATTATTGTAAGGAGGAAATGTTGATTCATCAGAAGATAAAAGGAAGAAATTTAAATAATACATTTACAGTTATACTCAGTTTATGTTGATTTGACATACTGTAGCCTACTTCAAAGTCACATTTGACTACATCATTGGAGCTAAATATATGCAGTCATACATTTTGGACTTGCCTTTGGAATTCCTTCTCATTATACAATTTAATCTGTAGGCCAACTGATGTCATATTTCCAGTTGGTTTTATTGTAGCATATATGCAATATTAAATTTGTGTGCAATTTGATTTGTAGAAATAGCTATACAGTTTTTGTATTTGCCAAATATATTATGTCGGTGAACATGGGCTAGGTAAATCTTGCCTGAGTTTCCGACTCGGAATTCCTACATGAGTGGCCGTTCCATTGTACTTTTCCATGTCAGAGGTTGTTTTTTTCCCAAGTTCCGAGTACAATAGATTTGCAGCAATACTAACTAAAATTTACAGCCGCTGGGAGGTGTACTTTCTTACCAGTTTCCCCTCATTTCCAGTCTTTTTACTAAGCTAAGCTAACTATTAGCTAGCTATACTACTAGCTTAATATTTAGCATACAGATATGAAAATAGTATCAATCTTGTCATTTAACTCTTGGCAAGAGAGCAAATTAATACATTTCCCAAAATGTCAAACCATTTCCTTTCAAAGTAAATCATTCATCAACTAGAATTACCGCCTCATGGTTGTATGCCTCCGCCATCCAGTCAGGTTGCAGTTTACATCCCCGTCTGTCCAAAAAGGTATCCCTACATCCTTTTATCCTATTAGGCTTTTGTGTGAAATTGTCAACACCTTTTTACTGTGCTTTTTCTCTGAGCACAGCTGCTTGCGGTTAGCGATGGCTCAGTTATCCCAATCAAGAAAAAGCGAATCAGCGATTCAGAGGCAATACACACAAACTGGAAACTATTCTGCCTCCAAAAAAAAGTGTATTCACTCTTCAATATTGTAACTTTTAATAAAATAGAATTACCACCTCATGGTTGTATGCCTCCGTCATCCAGTTAAGAGGCAATTTACACCCATTGTCTGTCCAAAATGTCATCGTTCCCTCATCATTTGAGTGAAATTGTCACAATTAGGATATGAATTCTCGAGTTATGGCCAAAAACGTGTTTTGTGAGGTCACAATGACCCTGACCTTTGATCGCCAAAACCTAAATCAGTTTATCCCTTGAGTTCAAGTGGACGTTTGTGACCAATTTTGAAGACATTTGCTCAAGGCGTTCCCAAGATATCGCTTTCACGAGAATGAGAGGGAGGTGAGGGCACAGTGACCTTGACCTTTGACCTTTTACCACCACCATCTAATCAGTTCATCCTTGGTTCCAAGTGGACGTTATATAGAAATTCCCTCCAGGCATTCCTGAGATATCGCGTTCTCAAGAATGGACCGAACAGATATATACGTACGTGCGGACGGACGGACGGATAACCCGAAAATATAATGCCTCCAGCCACTGCTGTTGCTGGCGCGGAAGCGTAAATATGACAAAATGATGATGGACATATTTCAGAGTTTCTCATGTAATAATACCAGCTAAGAACTAGGAAATGTTCACCAACAATTGAGCAATACATATTTGTCTAAGAGATTAAAATGTAAAGAAGGGATTTGCAGGAAAGCGAGTTGGTGTGTAATCATGTGGGAGTTTAGTTCTTTGTGGTTGTTTGATGTTTCTATGTCAGAAATCCTGGTTGAAATTGCTCTGAAGCTAAATTACCTTATATGCAGTAAGTACATCAATTCCCCACGCATCAGTCAATCCACTGTATGCAGTATACCGCGCCGTATGTCAATATCCTGGAAGGTCGACAAACTGTAGCCGGGATAGAGCTATCCTCATATGCACAGAGCTCACAGAAATCATCCCTGGTTCAATCTCGCACTCAAAAGTGGCTCCTTGGGAAATCAAAGCCACTTGATGCATTTCCTCTCTATTGTATATTCATTGTTTGAATAGGCTCGTCTCGCAGGGCTGTGCTTCTCAAATATAGCAGCACGGCAGACTGTGTGATAGCCGCAGTTTCCTCAAATCCGTTCGACATGTGGGAGATTATTATATGTAGTTTTGGCGTGAAAGATGGATCACGAGATGAAGAAAATTGGTAGAAACTGGTCTGGTCCGTACAGTTTCCCAAAATAACCTTTCCTTTTTTGATATTAGAATATGTCGTTTCCTCTCTCGTACAAACACAATGCAGTACCAGTTAGGAGTTATGTATGAGTGGGGATTGGTGTTCTTATGTTGGCACTGTGGGAGGAGTAATTTGGGGTGAATGTAGGTTTTGAGGAACTAATCTGGGACTGTGAATATTTCCTTTATTCCCATTTCAAGGACGAAAAAACAACTATTGCTTTTAGTGTATTTGTTTAAGCACAGTCGTCTTAAGTGGTAAGAAAATCCACTATCAAATGGTAAAGGGACAAGGTAGATTCCTTTAAATCTCGCTTGGAAACGAACGGGGACATTAAAATGCATAAGTTTCTTGCCTCGAATCTAAATAAGAATGCTAATGAAACGCTGTGGGTATTAATAATGCAGAGGACGAGTTTCCTTTTATTTGCTAAGGAAACATTTCAAGAAATCAGTGACGGCGCAACTTGTTTTGATGCATCAGGATTTATGACACGACATATCCTCTTGACATTTTAAAAATTAAAAACACTGGCTAATTAAGACTTTAATTACAGCCTGCTTTTGTAGCTGGCTGAATTATGGAATGTGACCGTGCATAAGACTGTATTATATATGTATCTTTGCACTTCCTACCGGGACTAATTATAAGCTTTAAAAAAGACTAATTTATGATATAACACTGGAGTCTGCCCTTTGGCCGATTTCACAACTCTCATGGGTTCCTCGAGTTCCTGTCATTAGTTCATATGCCTTAAAAAAAAGTGAGACTGTGGAGACATCTGACAGGAACTGATATCCATCTATATATAATGATTTGTACAGTATAACTGAACATTTAATACAGTATAAGGAGGAAATGCTTGGAGGAGTCAAACAATGTGTTTGCATTCCTACTCTAGGGTCATTAAAGCACTAGTAGGCACAATGTTTTTGGCATCATTGGGCAAAAATTCCATAATAACCTTTCAACATATTGTAATTCAAGTGTTCTGAGAGATAACTAGTTTTCTGCACCTCCTCGTGGCTCTGTTTTCAGGCTTTAAAAAATCTATCCCGTGACTAGAGACTTTAGCCAATCAAAAGGTCATTTCAGAGAGAGAGTGTTCCTATTGGCTGTTCATTCAACGGAGGCAGCTGTCAATCACTCGCAAACTCCAATAAGCGCTGATCTGATTAGGGATGTTAATAATTAACTGTTTAACCATTAACCAACGTTAAGAATTTTTACAGACTAATGCTATCGGTTAATAATGGCTGCATGTGTCCACGACAATGCACGCAGCATCGTGGCTGCTAACTTTCCCGGGTTGGGTGAACTGTGACTCAGTTGTCTGTTTTGCACATACACTGCAGCTAGCGCACCGCTGCATGTGACGCACTAATCTTGTCAGTTAATAATCGGTTAACGAGGGTCAGTTATCGTTTACCAAAAAAAATTCTAAATTAGCATCCCTAGTACTGTTTAGCTGTAAAATTAGAAAGATTGCTCCGGCTGGCAGGCGCTGCTTGGCATTTCCTCAACTGATCTCAACATGGCTACCAGGTCATGAACTTTTTCATTTTATAGCTAAACAGTACACTACAAGATGTTTCTGAAAAATTTTTGGGTGAGAAATAGGCATTACAGTAACAGAATATTGATTCACATTTGATCAGTGCTGCCTAATTTGACAGTTTGATTGGAGTTTTCGAGTGATTGACAGCTGCTCAGAGACGGCAAGGCTCCTGCTCTGCTCTGATTGGTTATTTTCCTCCGGTCTGTGAAATCTTGCATTAGGAGCACCGGAGGACACAGAGGCACATGATTTCTTTCAGATTACCTGTCTCATGCACTACTGTCAGGACATAGTGAACGTTTTATGAAAATAACTTTTTTAATCATATTTGCTCCAATTTTACCCACTGCTGCTTTAAATCACACCATTAATTTTGAAGGGCTGACTCCAATGATAGCAAAAAAATGTAATCTTGTTAAGGCAATGAAAAACACTGAATTGAGATTCAGAAACTGAATTGTATTATATTTGACAATATGAGGTTCTGGTTGTTTTGTGTCCAGTCCAATTACCTGAGCAGCTCTGGGAAAATGAAAAGTTAAAAGAGAATACATGTTCATGCTCCGACAGAAGTGATTTGGTTAAAATATGATTGACTTCCTGAACACAAAAGCGTCGACTTTCACACTCCACTGGGGTATAATTATGCTTCGGCTGCTCCTGCCAAGAGACACCCTCAGGCGTATGACCACAGGGGGTGGGAAATTTTATATGACATGCATGTCACTTTATTTTTTCTGCCTTTAGTAAGGGACAAGGGTTTCATTGTCTGAAATTCATACTGCATTGCACTGTATTTAATCCCATTTTGTAGTGATCTGAGTTTAGGGTTGTCCTTGCTGCTTGTTCCCTCTGGAAAGGTTAAAGTCAATATCACCAAGTCTAATCAGAGAAAGGCTGCAAGGCTGTGTGTGAATAATTATCCGTCAATGTAAATATTTTAGTGATTTGGCATATTTGCTCGGAGGACGCTGTCATGCTTACTTCTCAGGAGGGCTGCGTATGAGAAATTGTTAAATAGGCGACAAATGGTTCATTTAAGTTTGACTCACATCCTGGAATCAAACTTGCAATGAGCCTGCATGCACCAGCTCTAGTAGTAAATGTAGTCTGGTTTTAACCTGAGGCTAATCACTAAATTAAAATGGGTTGTTACATCCAGAGTTGCCAGAATAATCCCAATTGTCATAAAGTAACCCAATTTTGAATGTTCATTTAGAACACACACACTCACTCAAACCCATAGTTACAATAATGAAACAATGTATAATAGAAGCCATAACATAACATTTTAGATAATGTTACATTAAATGTTAAACGTTTTCACTCATATGTACAGATGTAAGCTTTTACAAGTCTTGTATCTATGACTAAATAATAACTGGAAAAAAGTTTCAACTTAGTTGTAATAAACTGAAATGACATTTGGTTTTGATGGTCATCAGTTATTGGTCATTGCACTGAGCTCGGTGTTCTACCAGTCTTAAATCATACTACTCGGATGGGAGGAGGAATATTGTCAAACTTTTTGTCAATGGAAACCGTGCAAATGGTACAAAATGTTTTTACCCACCCAATTAAATAAAAAGTAGCCCAATAGGGTCAAAATTGGGTGATATGTAATTTCAAATCTTTACATCATTATTAGACTGCATTTATCAGCATTCATCAAGTTTGAACTTGAGCACAGCAACTGGCTTCATATGTTTTCTAGCAACCAATTTATACATTTCTTAATGGTGCTAAATGTGAGATTGGGAGCATTTATATTGCCTCTGCATGGCTCTCAACATAGCGACAGCTGATTCGGCAGCTAAATAAAAGAACGTACAGTATATTGCCATGAAGTGAAAGTCAGTTGTTCGTTCCATTGCAACATCAGCGCCCAGCAGCAGAGCTATACTTCCACCATTTTGGACTGAAAGTGACTACCAGACGTCTGTAAAACGTCTGCCTAAAAAGTGCCGTACAAAAGTAAAACAAAATTATGTCTATTCTATATATGACATATTCTAGTCATACTCTACTGAAATGGCATGTGTTGAACAATAAAATATAAATATACTAAGCGTTTTCAGTCCAAAACAGCGGCCGCGGCTGTTGACAAAAACACACCGCAGTTTCGTCTCTTTGCTTCTATACTCTATACAGCAAAAGGTGCCAACAGTGAAAAAAACGGCAACAGAGCTAACAGTGTTTACCTGGGGGGGGACCGAAGGGTTTTAAACTTAAACTAATCGGATTACAACACATGCAGACTGAAAGTGACTTCATTCTCTGCTCAGGTAGACATTACTCCTTTATTTCTTTACATAGCAAGTAGATGTTTGCTGCTATATTAATACTCTGAATATCGTAAAGAGCACCTTTAAGTTTGAATGGTGCAACCCAATTTAGTAAATCACCAGTTTGAAACCAGATAGTTCTTACTTAGAACTTAATAAGGAATTCACACACACACACACACACACACACACACAGACACAGACACAGACACAGACACAGACACAGACACAGACACACACACACACACACACACACACACACACACACACACACACACACACACACCGTGATGGATTCACAATACAGGAGAGAATTATGTCTTCAGACATTTACATGGTGCATTTCAAAGCCCTGACATGATAAAAATACTGCTTGAACTAAGACTAAACGTGGGCAGGCAGGTAAACACCGTGCAAACGCCGCCTGTCCGTCACAGCACTAATATACCCCGACATGCACCTCAAACACACAACCAGACTCACTGCACAGACTGTAGACACCGACCGTCCTGCTCGCGTTTGGAGCAGAGGAACCAATCTGCCGTATCTAGACGACTATCAAAACACCTTCACTACCAAACGGACCTTCAAAACAAATGTTTGCTTACTTACTTCTGCTGTGACCTGGCTTACTGAGAATCCTCATACTTATTATTATTCAGACACTTCTAATCTAATGTTCGTTAATATGCAACCAGTGTACCATGATAAGGAGAAGTGTGCCTCTCCAGACATTTAATATAATTTGTCAGTGATTGCCAATTACTGAACTATTCTTAGCGTATCTGCATTTGGAGTGTAAGAAAATATTTAATATCACAATCAGAGCTGTCAAAGTTAATGTGACAGTAAAGTCTTAACGCAAATTTGTCTTAACGCCACTAATTTCTTTAACGCATTAACACAACTTGCGATTTTTAGATAGTAGCAAGCTCAATCTTAAAGCTACTGCCACCATATGAAACTAGAAAAACTAGGGAAAGAAAACCTAATCCATCAGTACCAACCATGTCACACTTGCTTGTCGCGAAGGAGGTAAAATAACGCTCTAAATTTTGGTGAGGAAAAACTGACATGGCGATTTTCAAAAGGGGTCCCTTGACCTCTGACCTCAAGATATGTGAATGAAAATGGGTTCTATGGGTACCCACGAGCCTCCCCTTTACAGACACGCCCACTTTATGATAATCACAGGCAGTTTGGGGCAAGTCATAGTCAAGTCATAGTTGTTGCCTGTTGGGCTCAAATTTGCCATGTTATGATTTGAGCATATGTTTTATGCTAAATGCAGCACCTGTGAGGGTTTCTGGACAATATTTGTCATTGTTTTGTGTTGTTAATTGATTTCCAATAATAAATATATACATACATTTGCATAAAGTAAGCATATTTGCCCACTCGTTGATAAAAGTATTAAATACAAGACAAATCTCCCTTTAAGGTACATCTTGGACAAACAAAAAATGTGCGATTAATCATGATTAACTGCAGACAATCATGTGATTAATCGCAATGTTATATTTGAATCGATTGACAGCCCTTATCACAATAGTATGGTTTGTGATACTATCGATTCTCAAGAACGCCATCGATTTTTAATCAGAAGTTTACATGCAAATATTAACTCAGTCAATAATTTATTTAATTTGCAAAGAGATGCGCCCTCTCAGTGTGTGTGCCCTTTCAAAGTAGTGCTATGATGTTGGATGTTACAGGGACTGTGATGGATGCAAATGCACATCCCGCTGTTGTGATTGCATAAAAAAAGTAAACTTTTTTTTGCTGATTTAATGCATATGGTAGTGTGTTCTGTGTACTGTGACGATGTTTTCACCACATTCTTGCCAATACACAGCCCTAATCTGCATGTTTCAAAAAGCAAAATGTACAATTTTTGAGGAGCTGTTTTGGTCTTACTGAATTTGATTGAAGGCCACTTGCAAGCCTCTCTGATTACGACTGTTTAAAGACCTGCAAAAATCCTGAGTTTACTTACTGCGGCGGCACAATCAAGTCCGCACTTAACACCTTGAAACTGCACACCAGGTGATCACAAATATGCATGATGGAGCAAGAGCCTCTCAGACATTCAGCCATGTTTGTGGTAAAGCCTATTTCAACAGGAAGACTCTTGCTTGCTGTGTAATTTTAGCCATCACTCAGTGGTAAGTGGAGAGTGGGAAATGTGTGAAAACTGGGCACACTCTAGGCAGAATTAAGCTGCAGACTCGTGTCCCTTGAGGCTCACAGGTATTCGGTTTTAAAAGCAAATGCTTCGAGAACGGAGTGTGTCCACAAAGCGGGACTCCAGGGACCGATGAAATGAAAGGTGCTATGTGTCCAATAACAAGCCGACAGCTGAATACCAGGCAGCAAATAAATGGTGGGTCATATTTAGCCAAAGAGGATGGAAGCAAGTAAAACTTCACAGAAAAACAATGCAAGATGTCCATGGAAAGATGTTGACAAGCAACACAGTCTCATGGCAGTTTGTAAAATAGACACAATTGAATCCATTTGATTACTGTACATAGACATGAATTTAATTTTTTTTCGTGACGCTTAGGAAAAGATCGACTTGGTTAGGCTTAGGTAAAGATCGACTTACTTGCGCTTAGGTAAAGATCGACTTGCTTACGCTTAGGTAAAGATCGACTTGCTTACGCTTAGGTAAAGATCGACTTGGTTAGGTTTAGGAAAAGATCGACTTGGGGAGGCTTAGGCAACAAAACTACTTAGTTAGGTTTAGAACAAGATTGTGGTTTGGGTTACATAGACACAAATTTACCTTTTTTTTCGTGACGCTTAGGCTTGGGAAAAGATTGACTTGGTTAGGCTTTGGAAAACGTTGACTTGGTTAGGCATAGGAAAAGATCGGCTTGGTTAGGTTTAGGAAAAGATCGACTTGGGGAGGCTAAGGCGACAAAACCACTTAGTTAGGTTTAAGAAAAGATTGTGGTTTGGGTTAGAATAACACTGGAAGTGTCATAATTTAAGTACGGAAGTTACGTGGCAAATAAATCAATTTTGACTTGTGGTTTCACACGGGACACAAACACCGGTCTCCTGGACAAAAGTCCTGAGTTTTTTTAGTTTACGTGGAGTACTACGAATTGTTTTCGTGCTGTGCATCACAAAAAAAATGGGAAATTCGTGTCACACTAAACAATACATTAAATGTCGTGACAATTTCACAAACTGCTGTGCAACTAGGCTGAGCAAAGACTGGCAGATGTGACAAATCATCATCATCAAGTGGAATCTAAACTGACCTATGTCCAACCTATACATTGAATATAAAAGGCTGCTAAAAATAAAAAGTCAAAATCATTTGTTTTCTTGTTCAAGTAGCCTTACCACAATACCTCATTAAATATGAAGCCCTTAAGAAATATCAGTATACACACAAGTGTATGTCTGACAAAAGAAAATAATGGTAATAACAGCCATAATATGATTGATGCAAAGCCAGCCAGCAATACATTAATCTGGCATTCACTGAAGCTACATTTTGATTACAGGCATACAGAGAAAAAAGCTACATGGTAATCACAAATCCCTCAAAATTGACGAAACGTCGACAAAAATGCAAAGTTAGTTACTTCAGTATTTGTGTGTCTGTATACTACACCTGCTGCAATCCATCAAACCACAAACTGATGTAAAAATCAACGAAAACGCGTCGTTTCAATCACCAGAAGGAACGTCACACCAGCCTCCACTCAAAAAATCCATTAGTTTAATGTTTACTTGATTATCGGTCAAATTGCATGTGTCGTACAGTAGCATAGATGGACTCTGGGAAATGAGCATACTCTTCTGGTGGATTCGGCATTTACGAAATATTAAATAATAAACGAAGCACTGTCGTATTTCAATGAAATGTGTTCCAAACTTGCAGAAAACGCACACATTAGTCGCTCCAGCCTTGGGACGACGCATGGAGGAGTAACGTTAGTGTGAAATTGGTAAAAGTTAGACATTTGTACAAGTACAAGCACCACAGTTTGCTAAACGTATGCCGAAATGTGCAGATGCTGCTACTTGTGCGGGAAATAGTTTTATCCCTAAGCTTGCAAACTAGCCACAAGTATTTATAAGCAAGGAAACACAAAACAGTCGTTTTTTAAACGTAGTCCGGCGTGCTCTTTGCATCTTGCCCCCTACACTTAGCACATCACACAGGAAGCAGGGCAAACTGCACTGTGGTTTTAAGTTAAAATACATGAAAATGAAGAGGTTTACTTGCCGAAGTTGGAACCAAGAGGCTGGCGGGTCGCTCGATCAGCTCAGGTTGCTGTTTCCCGGTCACATTCATGTCCCATAAAACCGCTTTCTCTGTCCGCTGACTTCCGACGAGAGTTCCTCAAGTCATTTACGCAACTGCGAGTGTTATTCACCGGCGTCCCGTTCAACGACAGAGGCAGACGGAGGAACCATGCCTGGAAGCTTCTACCAGGCTTCGTTTCTTAGGTGCTTATATATCCTTTAATTGGAACAATTGTGGCTGCTGCTGCAGGGACAAGTGGCGGTGGTTGCTGCTTGTTTGTCGGCGGCTCAGCCCTGACTGACTGTCAGTACACACACACAAACACACAGTGGCTCCTCTACTGCTGCTGCTGCTCATCAGTCTGCATGTCTCTCCACCTGCTGCCTAGCTGTCCTATTAACAATTCCTGCGTCAAACCACAGGACATTAACCCATTCATCGGGATTTAAGTCCTGAAAAAGCGTTTTAAATCAGCATTAACCCACTGAGAGCCACAATGTCTTTTTTAGGAGGTCTTTAGGGGGAGATAGCAGGTCAACAGTAGATGTCACATAGAAGTGGTGTACATCGACTGTAAGCTGGGAAACTGGAGGTTAATTTGAGATGCACTGTGTCAAGTTGTTGTAGTCATAAATCAGAAATAAACACAAATTAGATAATTAATTAAATGTAAAAAAAAATGTGTATAAGGGCTTAGAACATTATGATAGAAGAAGAAGAAGAAAGGCACTTTGTTAATAAAAAATAAATAAATAATGAAGCCAAGAACTAGGTGTCGACGGGCCTGTGGCACACGAGTCATTCCCTGGACCTGAGCCTGCTCTGACTATGTACAGGTATGGATGAGGTGAACTACGTGACCATACTTGAATGGACAGAGCCTGGTCTCATCTCACATTCATCACCATTTCCTCTCTGATCACATATAAACTACATCACCGCCGAAAGGCAAGACAGATGCTTTCAAATGAAGTCACGTGTATTAATGTCAATGCTAAAAATGTGTCCATTCAATCTCATTCTAGCATGGCCAGAACATTATGATAGAAGAAGAAAGGCACTTTATTATCCCTGTTATATACAGGACCAGTTCACACTCAGTACTTGGTCCATGCAGGGACTTGAATCGGCGACCCGCTGGTTTCCGAAGCCAAGTCCCTATGGACTGAGCTGCTGCCGACCCCTAGAAGTATATGATAGCCATCCCCATGCTCTATTATGTCTCATAAGTTGTTGCAGCACTTTTTGGGTTGATACCATTTGTTACACAGATTTGGTGCTAAATGAAACCCCTTGCCATTCCGATCTTTTTTTTTTTAGGGATGGATTGGAGGACAGGCAGACCTTAAGGGGAGATAGCAAGTCAACAGTGAGATGTCACAAGGAAGTGGTGTACATCATCTGAAAGCTGGGAACCTGAAGATTAACTTGAGATACAGCTCAGCACTCTGTGTCACGTAGGGTATCGATAGAACCCATTTTTAATTCACATATCTCGAGGTCAGAGGTCAAGGGACCCCTTTGGAAAAAATTGCCAAAATTTGGTGTAACTTCATAGCGTTATTTAGAGATTTTCCCGACAAGCTAGCACGACATGAGTCTGCTACAACCTCTGAAAGACAGAATAGCAGCCGGGCCGTCGGAGTTTTAAGGGGTTAACCATTTTTTTACCAATCGAGAATTGATCAAAAAATGATAAAAAATTCCTACAAAATACCACATTTAGACACCGAGACCATGAGGAACACCATAGAAAAAGCCATGCTGTGATTTGGTATCAAAAACTGTTGACATTTGGAGATTTTTGCAAGAATTGTATTTTTTTGGCAAATTCATCTGTTCTGGAAACAGCTCTTAAACCCCCTTATTGTCAATCTACATAGTAAAACCATCCATCCTCTGAATGCCCTAGGTCTCTAATTTGTGGTTGTAAAGTTTCATGAGGTTGTTATTATCCTAGAGGTCACCACATGTCATTTTATACAGCGAGGTCAAATAATACAAGAAATTGTCTCACTACAATGAAATGGCTACTATGGGGACTAACATCATCACACATGAATACAGTTGGGCTCATTGAATCCACAAGAGTCTCAGCTTTACAGTGATACCCAGTTTATGTGATTCCAAGACTGTTTAGGGACCCCAGTATGCAGAAATATTAAACACACATTTTTTTTGCCCCAAACTGCATGTGATTATCATAAAGTGGGCATGTCTGTAAAGGGGAGTCTCGTGGGTACCCATAAAACCCATTTTCATTCACATATATTGTGGTCAGAGATCAAGGTACCCCTTTGAAAATGGCCATGCCAGTTTTTTCTCGCCACAATTTAGCCTAACTTTGGAGGGTTATTAAGCCAACATGCTACCATGCCATGGATAACAATTTATTCTCTAGGTTTTTTAAATTTGATATGATATCTGTAGCTTCACTCTCACTGTAAAATTGAACCTGCCACTGCCACTGAAAGACAGTAAAGCTGGGTCTCAGAGGGTTAATCATGGCTATATTTATGATTTGTGTGTATTTTTGTTCTAATTAGGTCACAGTAGCGGTGGGCTATATTACAATCAGTTGCTACAATTTGAGTTGGATTCACTCGCCTCTGGTAAGAAACATCACCGAGATACAAAACAACAACATGAAAATCAATATAAAGCCAGAACTCAGTCCTTCAAATCTGTGCCAGCCTCCCCAAGCATGTTAAATCTTCATGGATAGCCATATACTGGCACAGATTAATTTCTGTGAATAGGGGAGTGGGCCTCGCTCCTTTTTCCTGGAGGACTGGAGATGGGTCAGAGATGATTTTGTGAGCCAGTACAGTATAGTCACCACTAACTCCTCACAGCTGGCCTGAGGGAGCCGGTGCTTGTCTGACTCCTACAACCTTCATACCGTAGACGTACTCTGGGTTTTAGTGGTATAGACAGGTTTATACCTCTTCCAATAACCATCACTCTGTCAGGAGCAATAGAGGTTATAAATAGAGACTCTCAAACACCTAAGTGCACACAGCACCCTAGAGATGGTTTTACTTTGTGTGATTGCAAGCCTATAATCTGTGACAGACTTCTGCTCCGCTATTTTTTTTAATGATCAGGATTAGAGCTTTATGTGCATCTGGGAGGGTAACAATGATGGACTGCTACAGTTGTGCTATATTACATCATGAGAGTATGAAAAGGTTTCATTAGAGGATTGGAAGGGAAAAGGTGGGATTGTTAGTGAAGCTCCTTTAGCTTCGTATAGTGACAGGCATCCACTCGATATTTTCCTGCTAAACTCTGATGAGGTGGTGTGTTAACGGCCCGCTGCTATGGATTTCAGCAGAATTGATCGCCCAACTTATTGTTGGCAAATATAGCAGGCTCTGAGGAATTCAGTAGGGCTATGCAGCCTTGAGTTTTAGTTCAGGAAACATTTCTAGAGGCAGAGCAGAGCCGCAGAGATACAGAACACCCATCAGTGTTTGAAAGAAAGCAAGAAAAATATAGCTTTATGTAGGCTACCAAACTTTATGGAATCATTAAACCTGCAGTGGGTAGTATTAGAGCAAATATGTTTAAAAAAGTTATTTTTATAAAACGTTACGTCACAATATCCTGACAGTAGTGCCTGAGACAGGTAATCTGAAAAAAATCATGTGCCTCTTTGTCCTCCGGTGCTCCTAATGACATCTGCAAGATTTCACAGACCGGAGGAAAACAACCAATCAGAGCTGAGCTGGAGCCTTTCGTCTCTGAGCAGCTGCCAATCACTCGCAAACTCAGATCAAACGGTCAAACTAGGCAGCGCTGATTAAATATGAATCAATATTCTGTTACTGTAATGCCTTTTTCTTGCCTCAAATCTTTTCAGAAACATCTTGTAGTGTACTGTCGAGCTGTAAAATGAGAAAGTTTGCTCCGGCTGGTGTGTGGTGCTTGGTATTTCCTCAACAGATCTCAACATAGCTGTCGGGTCACACACTTTCTCAGTTTACGAGTGATTGACAGCTGCCTCAGATGAATGAACAGCAACAATAGGAACGCTCTGTCTCTGAAATGACCTGTGATTGGTCAAAGTCTCCCGTTACGGGTTAGATTTTTTAAAGCCTGAAAACAGAGCCATGATGAGGTACACAAGTCTAGTTTTCTCTCAGAACACTTGAATTACAATATGCTGAAAGGTTATTATGGAATTTTTGCCCAATGATGACAAAAATATTCTGCCAACTGCAGCGTTAAATAAAGCACCACATAAAAAATTAAAATAAACAAAATAGTATTGCTTTGCTCCGGTGTAGGTAACTCCTGTCTGCTTCTCCAAGCTGGGTGCACGCCGACCGTCATCTACTGTAGGTAATACACCGACTATGAATAATACAACCCCACTTCAAAACACCCAAACTATCCCCTTAAATATGTAGCTCAAACTTTCATACGGTGGTAAGATGTCTGTATCTCACGCCTACATGTCAGGAGCTGAAACTTTTTAAATATGAAATAAATCTTTCAGGAAAATGATATTCTAGTGTGATGTAGTTCTGGCGTCTGGTTTTCAGCTCTACTGTGGGGGAAAGAAATAGACTTCCATATGTCCGACCATCAATCAGTTATTTTTAAAGCTCTGCCTGCCCCCTTCTCTCGGCTGTGAATGTATCGCTCTGGATCACTGTCTTGCATCTTTAACTTCTGGGAGGCTTTGAAAACCTTCTGCGAAAGCTTCAAAGTGACTTTTCTTTCTCTGATATTATATCTAAAAACGATCACTTCTCTGGGGTTGCTTCGAGGTCTATTTCTGGTATTTAACATAAAAATTTGTCAACCAGTTTTCTCGGGATCCTCGTTCAGGAATCGTTGTTGGTAGGCCAGTTTCTGCTGAATTTTGCTATTTTCTGACCCTTCTTTGTCGCGGTGACCGAGGCTAACGATGTACATGCTCTCCTGGTGTTGTTCTTGGTCACACTAAATTCTGAAAGAGGTGTTTGTGAAGGTGAACTGGGATCACCTTGCTGAGGCCGCTTTTAAACTTTTCCTCCAAAGGAAGCAGATGAGGAGAACTTGCAATTTTGACAGGTAATGCCTTTCCAGAACTTTTCTGGTTTTTGAACAATACCCAGGATGTCAGGACTGCCCTGATTCAACTATCCAGTGTTATAATGTAAGTGAATTTAGGTGAAACTTCTGTTTTAATCCTTTCATATCTTAGCGCAGCCTTTGTGTGGCCAAATTCTTTGCTTGGCATTAAGTGCGCTGCTGTAAATTGGTTCAGCTTCTATCTTTCTCCATACTGTACAACCTTTTTCTGTTCAAATTGAAAACTCGTCAGACAGTAATCCTCTGCAGACAATAACATGGCCAGGGTTCCGCAAAAGTTCAGCCTAAGGTCTTTCACTTTGTTGCATTCTCTCAGCCTTACTTTGCTCCACTTTTTATACCATATTCATAAGTTACCACACAGTCAAAATCTCATAGTAGACAGAATTTTCATTTAATCCTTGACATATAGCCATAAAGTCATGTTTATACAAGATCCTCATTTCAAAGTGTGTTATTCTTCTTTAAACTTTTTTGTTCTCCACATCCATGCTTGGGAATTTGGTATGTAGCCTATAGTCCTTAAACCTGCAGTAGGCAGAATGTTTTTGGCATCGTTGGTGCAAAAATTCCATAATTACCTTTCAGCGTATTGTAATTCAAGTGTTCTGAGAGAAAACTAGACTTCTGCTCCTCCTCATTGCTCTGTTTTCAGCCTTTAAAAATCTAGCCCATAACGGGAGACTTTGGCCAATCACAGGTCATTTCAGAGACAGAGAACGTTCCTATTGGTTGTTCATTCATCTGAGGCAGCTGTCAATCACTCGCAAACTGAGACCCGACCCGACCTGACAGCCATGTTGAGATCTGTTGAGGAAATACTAAGCACCTCCACTTGACATCAAATGGTTAAGGTTAGGCATTGACCTAGAATAGTTAAGGTTAGGCATTGACCTTAAGTAGTTAAGATTAGGCATTGACCTCAAACGGTTAAGGTTACGCATTGACCTCGAATGGTTAAGGTTAGGCATTGACCTTGAATGGTTAAGGTTAGGCATTGACCTTGAATGGTTTAGGTTAGGCATTGACCTTGAATGGTTTAGGTTAGTCATTGACCTTGAATGGTTAAGGTTAGAACAGGCTGTCGGGCAGCGAGTCTCGCAAGGGTTTTTGCAATTTGTGCGTTCCTTCTAGATACAACCTAATGGAAATGCTAACAAAATGATGTTAAGCAGGTATAATGTTAACCTTGTTCATCGTATTACAGTAGTTTAGTGTGTTAGCATGCCAACAGTTGACAATTAGCACTACATGAAGTACAGCTGAGGCTAACGGGGATGTCGTTTCACAGATGCCCAACATTGCACTTAGCAATTGCACTTATTGTCCCCCATTACACCATCTCATATTGTAATGAAATCCAAACTCCCCCTTCTGTGATGCTGATCTAACTCTAGATGCTCATGTAAAGAGAGTTGGATACTGCTGCATATGCCAGTTACAAATCCAAAAGTGAAACTGTCACTGTTGTCACTGTCACGTGAAAGTGTCGTTCAGAGTCTAGAATTCTATTTTACACAACAGTAACTCTCTTTACTCCTGCTTCAGTCAAACACCTCTCCAACATCTGGCAGCTGTTGGGATTTTAACACGCTGACAGAAGAGATCATCTCTCCATTTCCCGTTGGTTTCATTATTGATGGGTGTTTATCAGCACAGATGGATTGAGTGGCTTCCTGCTGAGTCCGTCGGCTAAAACGCAACCGTGAACTCATGATGCTCTAAATCTTCTCTGGAACCTTTGTCCTATGTCATCCTCCCGTCCTCCCTATCTGTCATGTTATTTTCATGTCTCCCTTCTCAGCACTGAACAGTCCAATTTCTCACAACAAAAACATTTAAAAGCACACATCTCTTGTTACGAACCTCCCCAGTCATTAGAAGCTGAATCATCCCTGATGAATAAATTCCAAAAAAGCTTTCTCCATGGATTTTATATAATCAATGACCTTTTCGGTGTGCTCCTTTTACCTTGTCTAATTCTATGTAATTTGTCATCATGTTGGTTTCTACCTTGTTCTTTAAAATGCTGTCCAAATCAAATTATAACATCCAAATCATTTCAAACCTTGGGGGATCCAAAGCCCTAATAAAGATCACTGTTTTTTTAATAAAAGTATAATGGAAATCAGCAATGGGTGATGGAAAAGTTAAACAATTTTTTTTTTAATAAAAACCTATAATTATAAAAGAAATAAAAAAGAAATAAAACAAAAATAAGATGAACACAGATTGGCTACTAATACTACATAAAGAAGGCAATTTGCAGTGTCAGTCAGTGTCCGACACAAAACACTAACGCATATGACCTTTATGTTCATGTTTCATTTGCACATTTTTTTTATTAAAGGAAAGGTCAGACAGAGAAAAAGTAAGTCAGGGATAATGTACAGCTAGCGGGTCATTGTTGTGAAAGAAACCCCAACAGGGCGATGCCGCACAGAGGCGTCTCTCATTTTCCTGAAGGGGTTTCTTTCACAACAATGACCTGCTAGCTGTACATTACCCAACTTATTACACAGTTACTTACTAAAAAAAACAATAATTTGACACAAAAACAGTCCGGCAGAGTCCGTATTGCACCCATGGCAACGGTCTGTTATACATAGCAACGGTCTGCTATACATAGCAACGGTCTGCTATAAAGAAATAACAGACCGCAGAACGCCGTGATTGACTGAACAGAATCGAGTTATTCAACACAGCCGTGTAATAAACAGAAATAAAATACATGTTCAGGTGAGGTAGAAACCCACCACGACCTTATCTCAAAAACCTCATCTAAAAGACAAAAAATATTTATGAATAAAAACAATGCAAAATAAAATATCAATTAACATGCATATGTTTTACATGCCTAATTATATCATATTTTGCAAGTTAGACAAAATCAGGATTATTCGGTACATCAAAACACTTTTAAGTCTTATTCTGTATATAGACAAAGACAGAGAATCAGTCAGTAATACAAGTTCATATTCCATAATTGGACTCCATGGTATTTCAATTTAATTTTAATTCACTGTCCTCAAGATGTACAATACATTGGTTATTGACTTGGGTTATTGATTTGTCTAGTTATGTGAAAGTGAAAAAAAACTTTTAAAGCTTTCTGGCAAGTCTCAAGTACTTCACTTTGAAATGAAGGTAGAAAAGTGGTGAAGATTGCAGCACATGATTCTGAGAAAGTTGCTATTCTGACAAAACGTTTCTGCAGCAGTATAGAATTTTTTGAAGATACTGTATGTGGGGAAAGCGCTTGCCCGTACAATATTACAGTGTAATAATCTCCAATTCTAAAATAAACTAAAAAGGTCAAAGCTAAAGGTCAAAAATGAAGATCTCTCAGTTTGAAAATAATGTTAAAGGGAATGTATGTAAGTTTTTACACGTATAAATGTTTTTAATCATTTCCGGGTTTCCTCTACCAGCATGTAGACTGCTTTTAATGTGAAGAATGTGGGACTGTTTTTCTGGGTTTTTCACATTAAAAGCAATCTACAGGCTGAAAGAGGAAACCCAGAAAGTAGCAGAAGGTCAAATTTTATAGGTTATGTTACAACTTGTTCACACGTTGGCAATAAAAAACTATTAAAAAACGTTTATACATGTAAGAATTTACATAAATCGCCTTAAAGTAAGAGGTGAGTGTTTTTTAAAAAATATTTTTATTTCGATCAAGACATCCAGTATAGGTCCATGAAGTATATGTCACTGTTCTAACAGGTTGTATAAATTGGTATGTTCTGTGCACCTTAGGAGAGACGTACAGTGTTATTAAAAGACATTTCCAAGTGGGAGATTGTACTGTAGAGGAACAAACGGACGAGACCCGGAACTGAGCTCTGCGGGACTTTTTTTAAGAGCCGTGTGCCTCCGAGAGACGAATTGTCTAACAGACAAAGGTCTATTAGAAAGATGGGATCGGAGACAGCTCGGTGCTGAGCCAGATACCCACCTCAGTGCTTAAGTGACTTGATTAAAATTTCATGATCAAATCTCAAATGCTGCTCTAAGGTCTAAAAGAAGTAAGAACAGAGCACTCTCCCGGCTTCGCCCCATTTAGTACGTTTCAGTTTAGGACGGATACAGTGTGCTCTGAGGTCATTGGGGGAATTTTTATCAAATTTAATGTGAGGTCTTGATGACCTGCAGTACTTATTGCTTTATATGAATTGATCCTGAATGAAAGACCCATTGTGTTAGCATCGATTCTGCTGTCTTTGAATGCTTTAGTCAGAATTACTTGATTGAAAAGGCACAATAAAGTAGCGATTGTAATATCAGCCAAAAGGTGAGCATAAGTACCGTCAGTCCTAATCAAGTACATTCATGTCAGGTGTATTTCCATCACCCCTTTATAAGCGATGATTAGCCCATAAGGCATTTAATGCAAATAGCCCAAGGATGAAACACCTCTCATCTTTGTTCACATAAATTTGAATAAGCGTGGGTCACTGAACAAGCTGTGAGATATAAAGTTCACGTTGTGCCTTGAGAAATGTTTCACTAAAGCACCAGTCTGGATGAATTCATCAAAAAACAAAAGCAAAAAGAGGCCTGCCTGGGTGAGGGTTATAAATGCAGCTAATGTGCAAAGCTGTAAAGTTAATATTGCAGATAATGCATATGAAAGAATAGCATCAACTTTTAGGCTACATATTGACATTTTGCCAATGAAGGTTCATGCATCAAGATTTTGTACCACCCTGACATTGGCTCTTGCAGACTATACAATACACAATAATTGGTGTGAGTGTTGTGTTGAAACTTTTCGCTGGTTATGAAACTGTCAGTGATGGCTGTAGTTTGTTCAGGTGAAACCACAGACTTTATCTCACACTGCCAGAGATAAGTCTGACAAAGTGCCACAGGTAAGGGGATGTCAGTGGTGTGACATGCCATCCTGAAGGCCTGTAATTTCCTGAAAGAATTGACTCGTTTGAAAAAGTGTTTTTGTTATTCTTGGCTGTTGTCAACTGTTTCATAATGTCCACGAGCATTCAACAGCAATATGGTCAAAGTCAAACTGTGGAAAAGGCTACTTACAGCAGTTATATACTGTATATATATATGTATATATTGTATCTCTGTACATGTAAACCTTCATTGTTTGTTATTTCTTTTTGGCCACTTGAGGGCATTGCAGCAAGTTGTTGTGTCACATATTATCTATGGCTTAATGCTAAATTAATGCAATAACAACATGTTAACTCAAATTTGTTTTAAGTGCACTAATTTCTTTAACGCATTAACGCAACTTGCGATTTTTAGGTTGTAGCAGGCTCAGTTTTTAAAACTAAAGTGAAGATACTGCTATTATACAAATAACGCTCCAAACTTTAGCTACATTTTGGTGGGGAAAAACTGGCGTGACCATTTTCAAAGGGGTCCCTTGACCTCTGACCTCAAGATATGTGAATGTAAATGGGTTCTATGGGTACCCACGAGTCTCCCCTTTACAGACATGCCCACTTTATGATAATCACATGCAGTTTGGGGCAATTCATAATCAAGTCAGCACACTGACACACTGACAGCTGTTGTTGCCTGTTGGGCTGCAGTTTGTTATGATTTGAGAATTTTTTTTATGCAGTACCTGTGAGGTGTTTCTGGTCATTAATTGATTTCCAATAATAAATATATACATACATTTGCATAAAGCAAGAATATTTGTCCACTCACATGTTGATAGGTATTCAATTCTTGACAAATCTCCCTTTAAGGTACATTTTGAACAGATAAAAAATGTGCGATTCATCGCGATTAACTATGAACAATCCTTTGATGACAGCCCTAATTAAAAGGTGATAATATGTCAGTGTTTACAGCTTGTTTCTATGTGCACTGCCCCCAAGTGGCCAAAATGTGTTAATGCAGGTTTCATTTGCGTGCCATAAAAGCAAAACAATGAGCTGAAAGATGCTAAAAAAAGCTCCATATAGAGCTGAATAGAAACTACAGAGTTGGATAATTATTCTCTATGTATAGATTTCTGGAAGTTTCACTGCAATACTGACGAGCTGTATTTGATGATACAGTCTTCAAACTGCTGGCTAGCGGGCGCACAAGGAGATTGAACCTGCTACCTTGGCAATAGTACAGAAGTACCATATTCAAGCTAGAGGATACATAAGAGGGCTACCGCAGCTATGGCAGCTGTTCACGGTGAGAGGGTTCAGACGACATGGCGGTGAGGGAGGTCACCGCCAAGCGAGTGAAGACGCTGATCTATTCTGTGTGGCGGCATTCCACAGAGCTGATCAGGAAACGGGACATTCCGACTATTATACCATCTAGCAGCTTCTCCTTTCAACATTTCAGCCCGTATTGTTACGCCGAGTTATTAAATCAAAGTAAAAGCTGATGAAGTGGAACAAGCAATTAGAAAGTCAATCAAAGAGTAGCTCAAATCTCAATCTGCTCATTTGTATTAAGGCAGTTTAGTTGCCGTACATCATAATGGCGCTCGGCGGTATTCAATTTAATGTAGTTCAGTCTTTATTGTCCCACATGGGCACATTTGTTCTGTAGGGCAATGCTTTCCAAGACAGCTTTGAAGAGGTTTCGAGCATTCTTAAAGGTATCACGTCTCTGCTCTTTCTATCCATCATTAGGCTAATGAGGACTTCCATAGCGCGGTGATAATTTGGAAAAAGATGTGAAAAAATACTCCTTTAAAAGCCATTTTCTGGAATGAAAGTAAAAACCTTCGAAGAAAACATAATTGTTTCTTGCGTATAGGGGTATTTTAGACTGAGTGGAGCTGTGCATGGGATGAGAGAATATTTTCCTATATGTTTCTTTGTAAATCTATTAATATCAGCTCCTGATTAAACCTGCAGTAGGAAGGATTTTTTTTGGCATCATTGGGCAAAAATTCCATATGAACATTTCAGCACATTGTAATTCAAGTGTTCTGAGAGATCACCTCCTAATGGCTCTGTTTTCAGGCTTTAAAAAAATCTTTGGCCAATCACAGGTCATTTCAGAGAGAGAGCGTTCCTGTTGGCTGTTCATTCAACAGAGACAGCTGTCAATCACTCGCAAACTCCAATCAAACTGTCAAACTAGGCAACGCTGATCAAATATGAATCAATATTCTGTTACTGCAATGCCTATTTCTCGCCTCAAATGTTTTCAGAAACATCTTGTCGTGTACTGTTTAGGTGTAAAATGAGAAAGTTTGTGACCTGGCAGCCATGTTGAGATCAGTTGAGGAAATACCAAGCACCGCCCACCAACCCAACACTACAAGATGTTTCTGAAAACATTTAAGGTGAGAAATAGGCATTACAGTAACAGAATATTGATTCATATTTGATCAGCGCTGCCTAGTTTGACCATTTGATCGGAGTTTGCGAGTGATTGATAGCTGCTTCAGTTGAATGAACAGCCAATAGGAACGCTCTCTCTCTCTGAAATGACCTGTGATTGGCTAAAGTCTCTCGTCATGGTCAGCAAAGATTTTTTATAGCCTGAAAACCGAGCCATGAGGAGGTGAAGCAGTCTAGTTTTCTCTCAGAACACTTGAATTACAATATGCTGAAAGGTTATTATGAAGTTTCTGCCCAATGATGCCAACAATATTCTGCATACTGCTGCTTTAACAAGTCATTAATAAAGTTTTTTTTTTTTTTTTTTTTTTTTTTTTTTTACAAATCTGAGTGATGAATTAAAAACAAAAGAAAGACAAATTGAGATGTTGGAGGATAAACACCAGCAAAGGATTTTTTCACAACTTGGCAACCCCAGAATTGTCATTGTTCTTATAATTGGCTTATAACGGACTTATAAAGAACGATGATGATGATTTAACAAGGCTGTTTCGGGTAGATTTGTGTTTGTCCTATATGGGCACATATTATTGCGTATAGGGCAAAGTTTAAAGGCCTCTTTTCTATACACCGACAGCTCCCTACTAATGAAGACTTTCATTCTGAAAAGAGCATTTTCCTAAAAAACTGCATATAGGAAACTGTCAAAAGCTTTACCAGTCGCTATCTGGCTCACTTCAAAGCTTCAAACCCTTTTTGTTGAAAAGTTCTGTATTCTGCAGATAAAATATTAATTTTCCAGCACTCCGCTTTAGACTGTTTTAACTCCACCTCTACCATATTATAATTATTAACAAAGACTGTTTCTGTTATATATGTTGGTTTTCCATTATTGTGGGCAGCTCAGACTGATCCCAGGAGCAGGAAGGACAGAGGGAGACGATTGAAGCAGCTCGCCATCTCTGGCCACTTCATGACTTTTTAATGCTTTCTATTCTGTTTCTGTTTCATAATTCAGTAGCAGGACAGCAAACCGCAGGGAGCTGATGTGTCATTAAGGAGGAGTTCAGATTGCGGGACGACTGGCTTTTGACTCCATCTACTGGTCACTCACTCGGCTTCCATGTTAATGTGTACACACTGTGAAGTGGAAGAAATAAAAGAAAAAACAGTGTGGGGAAATATGTAAAATAGAATCGACTTCAAAGGAAAAAGGGGGGGTGCAGCAGGCTGAATAAAAATCAAAAATAATGTCCGGCCCAGGCGAGCAAGAGCAAAAACTTGAGCTCGCGCTCTCACACTGAGCTGTCTGGGTTTCCTCAGGTGACACGGCTGTGCTCTCACAGCAGACATCACAGAGGAAGACCCGCTGTTCTTCTTCCTCTCCACTGTTGCCACCGCGGTGCTCTCTCCTTCACCCGCCAACGCAACCATCAAAAATGCAAAAAGCATGGCATGGAACCAAAAGTGGAACATGGCTCGTGGTGAGGGGGGATATCACAACGGAGGAGATTAGAGCTGGTAGTGGGAGTCTTACAGTCAGAGAACTGTATTAACAAAACCCTGCGGTGAGCACAGCAGGCCCTTCATGAATAGGGAGGGGGTGAGGTGGCGGGGAGGTGTTCTGACAAACATTGGAGGAGAAATTGTTATAAATTACTAAGTGAATCTTGTAGACTTACACACGCTCATTAATTGACCTAAAAACCCAGAACAGAAACAAATTACTGCCTGAAGAAAGAAAAATGTATTTCTGCTGACGCCGTTTTAAGCTCTGATTCAAACAATATGAGACATTTTCCAAAAAAAAAAAAAAAAAAAAAAGTACAACCCATTCCCACTTCATTAAAGTTTCATTTGAAGTTCTGAACACCTGTCTGACAGCCGTTTCCTGGGGAAAGTCCTTCGCCACATGAAGTGGTGCATTTCACGGATTGGAAAAATGAGCAGTGAAAGCCACAATTTAAGCTTTAAGGTATAACAAAAAGAGAGCGCCACCTATGGGAACTAAACTTCGTTAAAGGGGCGCTCCAGTGATCTACTGTGCATTCCAATACCCATACTACCATACTATTTAGCATTGTATGTCAAATGCAGTATAACAAAAATACCAGGATGTCCTATACTGCGTCCGGTCCTATTTTGCAGTATGTAAGCCAGCGTGATTTTCCGGCTACTCTGACCCACAATCCTCTGTTGCAGTGGATATATCGGTGCCTTCAGATGAAACTCGTGTATTATTTTTAACCAATTGAACAAAATAACAGACCCCTAAGCTTCATGTAAAATTGAATGGCAATATTTTTATTAAGTTAGGAAATCA